>VWZV01009852.1:314250-469936 GCA_013397155.1 Irena cyanogastra | reverse complement strand
AAAAAAAAAACAAAAAAAAACACAAAAAAACCCCCAAAACCAAAAAACATAAAACTGACCAACACCTTAGATGAGGTGGAATTCATGCTCAGTTCTCTGGAAAGACTCCTAGCCTATGCATAGCAATCCTGAATGGGTAGTGTTCAACAGGCAGCATTCTATTTTCCATCCTTACCAACTCCAATTGTTGTGATTCATCCAGAGATGTTTTTTTTTCCAGTGTTAAGATACGGAACAGCAAAATCTTCCATGAATATGAAAGTCAGAGCCTCTGACTGAAATTGAAATTGACAAAGTAGTAAAAGAAAGATGATAAATAATATTATCACACCAAGGGAAGCATATTCAGTTTCAAATTAACCTCATTATAAATTGTAACTGTAAAATCTCTCTTGAAAAATTACTTCAAAACTGAACCTTACTCCAGACAGATAGCTGGAATTTGACCTCTTTTTAATAGCTTTATTTTTTCCATTTTTACTTTAATTCATTATGATGTCACCAATAAATAGAGTAGTCTGTGTCTTCTGCCAAAATACTTCACAAAATATTATCTGTCTTCCAGGGGAAGTGAGGAGATGAGTTTTGTTCTGGTTTTTTTTTTTTAAGTGAATTTAAAAAGAAAATAAATCTTATATAACGTATATTTTATGATTCAACAGTCTGAGGCCACGTTAAGAATTAAGAATTGTTTTATTGGTGTTTCACTGCCAATTCATTTACATCACTAATTTTGCTGCAGAAATAAAACTGCTTCAGAAAGGCTCAGACCCTGGATCACAGCCCACAGCTTCACAGTCCTATCCCCTCAAGGGAATTTTAACCCAGTATTCCCCCAGGAACTGCCTGTGGTCAGCAGCTCTCCCGGGAGCTCTGGCATAGACTGGGCTCTGTGGGAGTGGCACAGCTCTAGCACTGCTCACAGACACCATCCAGGCTACAGGGAGGGAATATCTATCTATTTTCCCCAGGCAGAATACAGAGTAGGAGCAGCTCTGTATAATGGCTTTTCTGCTGCACAGTTCCCCAAGGCTACTGCTCAGCTGGAAGCAAGGCTGGGTGAGTCAGCAGTCTGTCTTTAAGGTGTCCTTATTCTGTGCACTATTTAGGCAATAAAACTGTTGGATTTTTCATTCAGATCCATGATATGTGGTGGTGGACATACTGCACTGGTATTTCCAGGATAAAAAGCTGTCAGTGTAGCAAGAAGGGTGGCTCTAGCAGCACAGACTTTGAGGAGTAATTTTTGCTTTCTTTTCTTGAGACTCTGGATTAAGCTCTCTCAGTGTTATCTGGCTCCCTCACCTGTTCCAGTTGCACTAGCAGGGCTGTATTTAGTTTTCAAGGTTCAAGGTTACCTTGAGGTTGGACTCAGACCGTGGTCAAGAAATGTAAACATGTGAAAGGCATGTGTACACGTTTGGGAAATGCCATATGGTGTTCTTCCTCCTCCCTATCCTTGCTAGTGAAAGCCTGCTGACATTTTTGCCTTGAATTCTCTAGGAAAGAACAGATAAATACTAAGACAAAACTGCAGCATAGCCAGGCTCAAGCTCAGAGGAGACTTTATCCCTCTTCTGAAAACCTTAATCAGGCCAAGCTTACAAGGGACTAGTGTTTGCTGACTTATTGTTTCTGCCTGCTATTTGTGAATCATGGAAAAAACATATCCCAGTGCTGTCAGAGATGCATCCAGGCTGCTTCAACCTGTTTATAGTGGCTCTTGGGGTATGTCTGCATTGCACAGTAGAGATACCTGTTTTGGCTACAAGCAAGTTTCCTCCAGAGCCTGAGCCAGTACAGCTGTGCCAGTGGGGCTTTGCATAAGACTAATTGTCATGTGCTGCTGCTTCTGTGTGGCTCTGGGCTGTACTGCCCCACTGCCTGCTGCAGGAGAACAGAGGTAACTCTCCAACAGTTCTACCTTTTGGGGCACAAAGCTTTGCTGTCTTCACACATGCTTAGGACTTCTTCTAATTTCGAACTTTTTAGTCTCTGTAAATGCTTCAGATTGTTTTTGCCTTTCATTTTGACAAACTGACAAATTCACAACTCAAACTCAAGTCCTTCCCACCAGAGAAATCAGCTCTCACTGTTGCTAGCAGAGCTGCATTATGGTCATGCAATGGGAAGAGTTGGGGATCTCTCAATATCTTCATTTCTGATAAAAGAGACTGCCATCCAACAGCCAGGTATGATGCAATGCTCCTGTTCTGGCTCTAGAGATCCTGTTCTGATGATCAAAAAGCCCAGCATTGTGCAGGATTGCCCTGGAAGCCCCACTACTTACTGGGAATGGCTGTTCTCAGTCCTGTCTCCCCAGCTGCCCTGCTAGCCCAGAACCTCCCCCAGAACCTTCCCCTTTCCACCTCACTGCTTTGCAGACAGCATCTGCTGCCCACCAAAAGTGGCTTGTATGGGCTCTGAAGAGGGCAAGAGATACATGTTTCAAATATCATAGAAGTACAGAATTCACAGGGCTATTGCTTTGCACATCTCCAGGGAATTCAGAGTTGTATTGCAGTGCCCGATTTCCATCCCTGACTGGCCAGTTTAAGGGACTCAGTTCCAAAACCAAGTCTCCTGTGCAGCATGTGACTGGCTGGATAGTACCCCAGATACTGATTTTACTTTGAAGAACAGATCACTCATCTGCAACTTCTATAAGTTTAAATTTAGTTTGCTATTATTTGGTTTCTCTTGTCTGAAAATTCCCCTGTTTTTTTATCTCCTTTCCTGCTTCATCAGCTGCCTCCAGCCCATTTGGGCTGTATCTCTTGCCACCCTGGTTCATGTGAGTAACTCACAGAGGTGACCCAGGCATAAATCAAGGTCAAAATTTCTATTTGTAGCCACACTTTCCAAGGAAAAGCTCATCTTTTCCTTCATTCTTATCCTTGCTTCTTTTTTCACACTTTCAGGCACAGCTCTATGAAAGCTGGTTTCAGTGTTGATGTAAAACTTTAACAGTTGGCATTTGGTCTCACTCCCACTCAGCATTTCTTTATTTCTTTAGCTGTGATCCTACAACTGTGTGTGGGCTTGTGTTAGAAACCAGATCACTGAAATGGTACAATATTTATTGAGGCAGGGAGAGAGGGAGGAAGAACAAAATTGTTAAATTGACTTCACTTCTCTCCCTGCGTGGCTTCCTCTCCCTCCTTCTCTATCTTTGCCCACCTGAGCAGTCCCACCTACCACTTGTAGATCACATTTCTTGCAATCAGCTCCTCACACCCTGTGTTTACAGAAGTTAATAAAGTTAACATCATGTTAACAAAGTTTTCTGTCTTTGTCTTGTGCACCTTTTCACCAATACAGGGAAAAGTGTACTTGTACTACTGGGGCACGTAGCAACAGAAAACAAGCAGCACATCAGGTAAAACCAATTGCAGTTCTGTATTGTGAGGAGGATGTGTTAATGGGGTTTTTCAGGCAAGTCTGTTTGCCTCTGAGTGCTCATGGGGAATGCTGGGTGGTATAATGATAGAATTTTCACATGACCAGAGTTTCATTACATCATTTGTTAGCATATGGAATGCCACAAGGGAGTTCTACTTTATTTAACATAGTAACAATGAACAGCTGGCTGCATTAGAGTCCTCTGTGTCAGAGAGGATACAGTCAAAATACATTAGTCTGGTTTAAAACATTCAAATTACTTTAGTCTGGTTTAAAACATTCAAATTACTTTTTTGTAAGCTGGCCAGTATGCCCCGTGAGTGAGCAAAAACAAGGAAAAGACAACTCAATAGTGGAAATAAAATGTCAAACATAATGAGAGCCTGAGGTCCAAGCAGAAGAAATGTTGCCATGAAAGGTGTTAGAGGGATTTAACCTATTTAAGAGGCATGGATTTTAAAGGTATCTAGTTTCCAGGACTGCTCTGTCGTCTACCAGGACTTTTAAGCCAAGAGTTATATATGATACAATGTTGATATCACTATTCTGATAAAATTATGATTTTACTTGCCTGAAAATTCCAGTGTTAAAATGTCAGCTATTAGCTCCTTTTGTAGCTCTGTGAGTTTAGCAGGGACATTTGATCATTCTCAGCTACTGGCACTGCCTTGTTTGCTAGGGTTGCACTGCAGCACCTCTGCTCCCTTCCCCTGCAGCCATGTCAGACAGCATCACTACAGCTGCAGTGAGGGCACTAGACAGCTCTGGCAATTCTGATATGTATCTGATAGAGGATTCTAGAACCTTCTGCACATTTGCACTGTGTGATGTGTCCCAAAAGCTGGCATGTGCAGCTGCAGCCCCTGTAATGGCTAACAGACTGTGAGCTGCTTCTTTCTCTGTGCAGCCTTTTATCAAGTTTCCTAGTTTTTCCAAGTCTCAGCTCACCAACTAGATAATTAAGATTAAGCATTATTTTTCTCATGTGTTTTGATGGATGTACAGAGTTCTGTGATCTATTCCATAGCAAAACAGAAATACTCTGCACAAACTCCCATTCATGTAGGATTTTTAGTGAGGTTTACTCCAGCACATACAGTATTATACAAGTTAATAATAGGAAGAAAGATGTCACTTCTTGACAGTTTGTGGTATAACCCACAGACCTTTTCAGAGTGCTTTGTAAATGTAGATTTTACAAGCTGAAAAGAACATTGTGTTCCCACAGTTGCGTAGTATTAAAACATGGGATTGACAGGAAGCTTTCTCTCATGATTGGCCTGATTTTTTGTTGTTTTAAGTATGCATGGTTTTACTTTGGCATTTGTATTTTTCTAATAGTCAATAGAATAACACTGCCATTAACTTTTCTTTTTCAGCGTGTCCAATCTTACAGGAGCTGGTGTCTTTGGGCACTGGTGTTTGCACTGCTTTTTCCCCAGCTCACCTGCTATTCTGCTTTGGAGGCTGATGGCCAGAACAAAGAAAGGGTTTCCAGATTTGGCCTTACAGACTGCTGAATGAACAACCTCTTGAGGTTTTAGTAAACATTAAGTGTAACTTAGTCATACTTAAATGGCCACATGAAAGGGGATTCAAAATTGGGAAGGGAAAGAAGGAAGAGCAAAATGCAGCAATAGTCTTGAGGTATCACCCTCAATGGAAGTTTTCAACACAATGTCTGTGTTTAAGGTTGAACAATTGGATAAAGGACTGAATTATATCTTACAGATTTTTCTTTCCTTCAGAAACACTTTTCTGATCTATACAAGATATTGAGAGGGAAATATTTTCCTCAGCCCCAAAGTGAAATGAAACAGAATTCATCTTCATAGTTCCTCTGAAACAAATACAAAGAGAATGACATTGTCTCACATCTTACAGTCACTGATGGGGAAAGTGAGGACTGAAGGTGGTCAGGGTGGGTGAAATCTGCTGCTGGGGTCCATAACTGACAAATGCAGTTTTGGAAATGGACTGGAAAACACAAAATGCAAAGGTTCTGCCAGTCTGCAGCAAGAAAAGTACGTTCCAGCCTTTCAAGCAAGAGATGTTGAAACACAAAGCTGCTGTTCTTAAACACAGCTCCTTGTGCAGAAGTGTTAAATCAGTTTATTTACCCAACACAAACATGACTAGAATCTGTGAGGAGGAAGGTGCCTGCCTCCTGCAGCATCCCAGCTGAGGAGACAGGCAGCAGGACGTGCAGTGCTGGTTAAGGGAGGGATGGAAACAGCAAGTTGACTCAGCTCAGTCTTATGATGGGAACAAGTGAATTAGAACAAGAGATGTAGCATCTCATGTTGACTTGAACATTTCAAATTACAGAGAGGACACAAATGTAATAAAAATTTGATTGTCTTCAGAATAACAGGGAGATTTATTATGGGTTTTGTGTGACAGAAAATGCTGTAATTAAGACTGCACTATAAAAACAAGTGTGACAAGAGCTATTTTTAAGGTTCTCAAACTCTTTGACAAAATCTTTTTTTAAGCTTTCTTACTTCTCCCAACAGTGGAAAAAATCATATGATGTAAAAAAAAATCATAATTGCAAGCCTTTATGAAGCTTGTTTAAAAAAAAAAAGAAAATTAAATAAAATATATATTCTGATTCCAGTTTGCATAATTTAACAAAAATAAGTATAGAAGCATGACAGTAGGGCTCAATGGGAAAATCATTTAGCTCATATAGCATTTTCTATGCCTACATTTTTAGATAAAGAATAGCTTGATACAGTTGTTGCCTAAAAATATGCATCCTAAATATTTCAGCACTGAAGAGCTAACACGTATTGCTTGATATTTTTTGCAATTTAGCATTGCCCTTATAATAAGGCTTTGGTGTATCATATCACTTTAAAAAGTCAGTCACTCTTCACTATTTGGTCAATGCCTGTTTTGCTATATAGGGACAAAACTAAGCAGTGCTTAATTGATGATTAAGTTTATCTATCTGCAGTATTTCTGCAAATGCTCTGCCACAATGGACATTCCAGCCTGGAAGATTCTGATGCTGAGCAAGAGCTGATCCCAGCTGGGCTCTCCTACCTGCTAGGAGGATACTCAGTAGTTAGAGTTGTAGTGCTAAATAGCCTGCAAGTAAAACATTTTATAAACCAGACTGTATTTAGCCTCTGTGTTTTCATCATAGCTATTTTCCAGACACTGAAAGTTGAGTTTATTTTTTGAAAGAGTCTCCACAAGTGTAAACTAGAGCTAAACTTCTTTGTAAATGTTGCATGTTTTCTTGCTGAAGGGCTGTATTTAAACTTTACACTGGACATTGAATTCAGTGCTGGTAAGGGAAAATGATCCATCCTCCCTGTGTAGAAAGCATTACATCACGAAGGGATGGAAACAAAGAGCTCTGAGGGACTGGGATAGGCAAACTTCCCTCCATTCACAGGAAATGGGTGAAGCCTTTCTTGAAATTATTATTCAGACATTTTGTGCTGTGAAGGAAATGTCTCCTGATAGCACAAGCTATTGGTTTCCTGTTGTGAACTAACAGTTTTGGCATAACCAAGAATGGACAGGAAGGGCAAATGATTGGGGGTCATTGGAAGAACTTATTTTAATGAAAAGACCAGACCAAGTAAGTGGGAAGAAATTTGGCCTGAAAAAAAACCCTGAAATTAAAATGAGAGTGGGGGAAAGGGGAAGGGAGAAGAAAAAGGTGCAGATGCTGATTTCTACAGTGGAATTAGATCTTGGTGGAAATAAATAATAACCAAAAAAAAAAAGCCCCCCATGAAATGTTCACGGGGTTAGCAGGGGGAACTCTGTTGTTGGGCAGGAAGTATGGCAGGGGGAGAAAGCCCTTTGTGTCCTACCTAATCAAGAGCCTCATTCAACAAATATATATCCAGCTTCTACACCGAGGAAAGCAATTTTTGGAAGGTTTCACAGATGCGGAATTGCTTGGGGTTTTTTTTACAAGTAAGACCTTACAACAGAGGCACTTTCAAGTGTTCTTTTTCAAGCAGGATGTATAAATAGCAGTGCCAGCAGGTCCCTGCAGTGCCTGAGTGCTGGGCCAGCTGAGCCTGAGCCTTCCAGGCAAAGGGAACACAGGCAAAGGCTCCCACAACATGTTCCTTACCAGCCTGCTGTGAGAGCAGAGAGGAGGAGGTTTTCCTTGTCCCTCCTGAGGTCTTTGGGGACCTATGCCACCTCCACAGGCTGGCTGAGGCCGTGCCAGGACTGCCCTCCCACGTGCCCTGTTGGCTCTTCTCTGGAGGGGACAGTGCAGAACAGGTCACAGCTCCAGAGCCTGGAACATCCCAGGCGCTGGAGGATGGCAGGGCATGGCAGGGAGCACTCGCTGAGCTCTGCCCTGTCACTCACAAAGTTTCACTGTCAGCAGCAAAAAGTAAATCTAAAAATCTCTCCAGTGTTGCAGGCTTCTTTTTAAGATGGCAGCCCAAGTTTCACTTCTATCATTCAAAGTACCTAAAGGCTATTTCTAAAAATCAATGAAATCTGCTTGGACTTTCATGCTATGTACTTTTGGAGCAAGCATTTTCACCCTCGCAAAGATTATTTTGATTGTATGGAAATTCAGGTTGTAGAAAATGGCTGCCTGGTTCAGAAAAAACATGAAAAGATTCACTTTGTTTTTGCAGATTCTTAAAAGGCTGCCTCTAAAGAGTCTTTTATGATGCCAAACCCAAAAGAGTTTGTAAAATGTGTCTGAGTTTGGTTTTGGATTTAATTTATATGGAATTTTGAAACCCATATACAACATTTCTGCTTTCTACTCCTAGAAAAATACAAACTTCAGTCATATTGGAATAATGCTTTTTTTTAACATCTCCTTTTAAATATTTTTGTTTCCATTTAGGACTGCCAGCATTACCATGGAAACCCCCAAAAATAAAGACTTTCCCAGCCTTATGAGAGTACACCTGCAAGAGCAAGAACTGCCTATCAAAAGTGACTTCTTCATTATGGGTGTCACCTAAGGACATTTTGTGTGGTCAGTATGACTTTTTCTCTCAAAATATATTGAAATTATATTCTTAGCATTGATACAATTTGGTGTCTTGCCATGGACCAGTAACTAATGTCTGTTGCTATCCAGTAGTGCTTTTTTCATTATACTATCTCAGTTTCAAGAGAAAAACCAGCTCTTGACAAACTGTAGAGTTGAGTTTGGAAGCTCGGAAATATCAAGATGAAATAAGAACTCATCTCAGTGAGACAAACACATAAAATGAAAATCTAATAAGAGGTTTTAATATAAATCATTCCACTGGCTTCAGAAGGACTTGGATCAGAGTTACAAAGTGAATTGCAAGAATTCATCTGCTGCTTCCTAGTAGAGAGGTGGAGCATATTTACTAGTGAGCAGTTGGCTACTATCAAAATGGTTCTGGTCAGACTTTTCAACGCTAATTTTATATATATATATTTTTTTACTACAGAATTAAACAGTTTGATCTGAAATTTTACAATTGCAATTAGTTCTGTGCAGTTTTCAAATTAACAACAACAAAAAAATTAGTTAATTAGTTAATTACAATGGCTTAGCAGGTATTTTTTCCAAGAAGGCAGCTATGGTGGTAAGACTGAATTCAGATAACCTGGCAGAATAATATTTCAAGACAATGTTCTTGCAATAACAAGCCCTCAAACCAACAAGATATTTCCATTCTTTTGGTGCCTACTCTCTGTTCTTAACTATATGAATTGTATATTCTGCTTGCCAAATTGTTAAAATTTCCAGTGTGTGAAGGCTTTTGATTTGTGCACCTTTCTGTAGTGCAGTGGCAATTTGACGAGTCTGCATCTGTAATGAGCACCACTGGGAAAATAGAGGGGTTTTTTGTTTGTTTTTCTGTATTAAGGACATTCCAAAAACAATGAAAAACTGAACTTTAAATGAAGCTAGAAATACACCTTTGTGTTATTACCAATAGCACAGGACAATCACCTACATATTTTTTGCTGTTATTTAAGCACACTTATTAAGCATACTAATTTAAATGCACTCAGGTGTCACCAAGATTTGCTTTTCACTGCTCTTTTAATGAGCAAAGTCCTTGGCAGAACTGTTTTTCAGCATAGACAAACCTCAGAAATGCTATCTGTAACATCTCCACAGTATGTCTAATACCAAATGATCCTGTTCAAATCAATAGACACCTTGGGAAATTAGATGCTATTCCACATGAAGAGGAGCATCAGACCTCAGCTCTCTGGGAGTATTGAAGTACTAAAGCAAAGAACAAATTCAGTCCTCAAACCAAGTGTTTGCAGTGCAGAGCTGAGTCTAAAGAGAGAGGGATTCATTCAAGCAGAACATTTAACTGTATGTGACAAATTAGTGTCATGACTGTTGATTGCACTCTCTCCAACTATAATCTCATCAGAATATTATAATTTTGCAGGACTGGAGCTTCCTGTTTTACAAATGAAAAATTTTCCTAAAGAAGTCTGGTGTTTGTAAGAAGAAACCTTTCCAAAAGTGCACAGGTACTATCAACAAGATATAAGAGTACTGAGGTAATTTTTGCTGAATTTACCAGCTTTAGGTTTTGCACTATGAAATTTCTGGATGTCTGCAGTCAATAAGGTTTCTGTGTCACAAGAGAAATGTTTCCCCAACAAATGCTGATTCGAATGTTATACATTCCCACTGCTCCAATTTTTGCTCTAGGCTAAGTAGATGATTATTTAGTGTTGCTACAAGCTGTCATATTACTTATGCTGCTCACCAAAGAGGTGGCTGTGTTTCAGCATTAGGCAGGGAGTGTTCCTGTGTGTGTGTTTGAGCCCAAAAGGACCATTTCAAAAGGTTGTTGCCTATATTCATTGGCACCTTCTAAAGTTGATTGTTGTTGCAGATGGCAGCAGAAGTTGAATTTCCCTGTGAAAGTGGGTAGGAGTGGCAATCAGATGAAACTGGGAAAGGGTTGTAAGTGTTTTAAATTCTTCTGTGGCAAAAAGTGTGGAAACTTTGGGTAGGTTAAAGAATGATGGGTTACCATGCAGGGTTAATTTTTCAGGAATGAAGTTGAGAAATTATAATGAAAGTAATTGTAGTGGCATTTGTAAACTGGCATAGAATTGAGGTCAGTCATTGTAAAATTATTCCTCTTCCTTTGGCTGGATGCTCTGCACAAGCTGCTATTCCCCCTCCTACAGTGTTAAAATCACTTCTTTTCATTTGTGTTGCTTTCTGGAACTGATGAGATTAAAACAGCATAATACCACTTCAACTCAATAGGGAATGATTGCAACTGAAAAGCATTTATTTATTTGATGTGAATCATTCTGTAGCACATTTCAGTTCCATACTGGAGAGGAAGATTTTGTCTTTTAAATGTTTACTTAAATAGGAGAAGTGAGAAGATGTCCCTATCCCTGGCACCTTTACTTTGCTAATGCAGGCAACACACACCTCACTTCATAGTGCTGATGTATTGCAAGGGGACATCTAGGATAATTTCAGTTATTCTAATGTTCACTGTCACCACATCAAGTCTTTGCAGTTGCATTTGAGAATGCTGGTCAGTGTGAAGAAGAAATAGCCACAGTTTTGTCTAAAAGTAAAGTAGATGCTTTATGGAGAAAGTTTTGTCCTAATTAAAAGGACAGGCGAATTGTGGGGAGAATGACTTAATATTATGGTAACCATAATATTTGACTTCTAATTGTATTAAAAAATGCTGCACCTTTAATGACAGCTTTCTTACACTAATGCATAGCTTTGCTTTTTTTTTTTTTAACTTAGTTAACAGTTCAGATCAGATCCTTTTATTCCAATTTACATACATGCCAATCATTCCAGGATGGAACTAACAATTGTATTGTAGCAAGAGCGAAACAGAGTTTGTAGAAAAAGAACATAAACAGAAAAATCTTTTTTTAGGCCAGTTAATATAACTGGAAAGAACAGGCAGGCTTTTGGACTCAAAGTCCTTTCTCTGGGTCTGAAAAGGAGCGGCAGAATCTAAGACAGAGACTAGATTAGGCCCAATTCCTCTTAGTTTAATCTAATTATGTTAGTTAGGCCACTTGAGAGATAAGGGTACTTAGCATGTGTAGAGCAAAGCTCCCTTCCATGTTACAGCAGTCATACTCTGCTGCGAAAAGTTGTGTTGCAAGGAGAGCTGCACAAGCCTGTGTTCAGTGTCCAGAGACCTCCTGGGGTCCCTAATTGCTGGCACACACCCAGCATACTGGCAGCACACACAGGCCCTGGAATACAGGCTCTGGAGTGGCTCTGTAGAGGCCAAGGTCCCATCCCCATCTCAGGTCTGCATGCTGAGCTCCCCGCAGCTTCCCCAGCGACTGTCGGACTGCTGAGGAGCCCGAGTCCTGCTGGAGGCTGACAGCAGCTCAGTGCCTGGGATTCTGGGAGCCCCTCTGGAGTGTCCTCCTGAGCTGGTGTGTGGACAAAATTCCAACCAGGCAAATGAATGGATTACCAATACTCCTTGGATTCCTTGGCCATCTGGATGTACTGCTACCACTAGGCTCATTTTTCAGCTTGATGAACGTAATGATTTTGGAAATGGTTGTGGCTGCTCCCAATCATTCTTTTAACAATTTCCATTATTCTGGCCAGTTATTTTCAGGGTCTTGGCCTTTTCCTTCAAAGCTATGTGTTTTAATGTTTCAAGATCTCTGAATAGCAACTTGTACAAGCATGTCCCTTTGTGTCTACTCCTCATCTTGGAGCAGTTTACGTGCAGCAATTGCCTTTTGAATGGACTTGTGACAAAGTGACTCAGGCAAATGCTGCTCTAAATAACCTTCCCACAGACACTGAGTAAAAAGGAGACAAGCATCAGCTCTCCATTTTGCTGGACAGGGCATACACACTAAGCATACAGTCAGGTGGAAAGTAATGTAGGTTTCATAATGGTGTCAGTAGCAGACCCCAGCTGTTCCCTCTGATAGAGCACACATAGGGACTCCCCAGATAAGGCTCATTTCTGTACTCTACAGTTTTGTCTATCTTCAGGGCTTTTCAGCCCCAACAGGCATCTTCTTGTGTATTTAAAGCTGAAAGAAAAGTCAGCAAACAAAAACTGAGTCTACACAGGCACCCAGAAACAAAGCTGTCATTATAGGATATGCAACTGCTTTTTCTGAAGCATTGCTAAGTCTTATTCTCTCAGATCTGTACACACTGTCCAGTTCACATCTTAGACCACTGGGGGAAAAGAAAGTTCCCAAACGTGCTTGAAATACTAAAGTAGTCCCAGGAGGAAAAACCTAAACAAACACTATCCCCCATGATTCTCCCCTAACCTAGGCAGCCACTGACACTCAGCACTTTCTGCCAGCAGCTCTGACTGTTCTATTCTTCACAAGGAAGGCTTACATTGCTTGTACAGTTTCTGTCACCCCTGTGCATTGTATGCCTCAGTTACTGAGCCAGCTGTTCTGCTGATTCTTAGAAGGGCTTTCACAGAAAGGAATCCTGTATAAAAATGCTGCTGCCCTGAGACTAGGTGGTGACTAGTGGTGACTGGTCATTAGGTCACCCTCGGTGGCTTGTGGTGACTGGAGCCATTTGTTACACAAGGGGCCAAACAGCACACAGACATTTTGGCAGAATGGCTTCTGAGTGACAACTTTCCCATTATCAGTCTTCACCAGTATATGTACATACCACAGTAGAGTAGACCAGGCATCTCTAATTACCACTGCTAACTCACAAGTGTAGGGTTGGCTAGTCTTCACCTCTTGACAGAAGAAGTTATAAAAATCATAAGATGCACTTGGTGAAAATGATCAGTTACCACCTGAAATAAAGACATTTCAGGTGCCATTTCCTTGAATATATGGTTATAGGTTCAAATCTTAGAAAGCATGTGCCATCTCCTCCCCATCATAACAGCTGCACCAACTCCACAGTCTTTGGATTCAGTTCAAACCTTGTTTTCAGTATGACAAGAATTTTGCCACTAAGCAACAAGAATAATTCCAGTAATAAGACAGACAAACAAAAATACCTTAGCAAGCAGGTAAAGAATTAAAGCCTTGGGAAAGACTGGATAAGCTTTCAGCACAAATAAAACCATAGCAAATTAAGCAGGTTTGCTTAAATTGTACCTGAGATGGCCACTCCTAGAAACAGGACTTGAGCCATAACTTAATTTCTCCTTTCCAGGTGGCCCTTGCAGACAGCCTGAATCCAGACTGCCTAAAAGTGCCATGTTCTCACTTCAGGCCACATCAGCCCTTATCAAAAAGGAACATCTTGTCTGGCTGGCCTCAAACTTATGGTCTCATCACAAGGACAGATGGGGAGGTGACAGGGACAGGTAATGCTCAGGGCTTGCTAGCACTGCACGATAAGGGTCAGATGCTGGGAGTGAACTTTAGTTTTTCTCCAAGTGTACTCATTAGTTCAGCAGTCCCAAATGTGATCCTAGGACCTGATCAGAAGATTAACTCAAAGCAGTAAATTTGTTCTTTAGGCTGTACTCAACTCATGGAGCTTCTTTATCCACTGGATCAAGGAAAGCCCCAAAAATTACACACTAAGTATGCACAGTTTCATAGCAAATGTAAATACACGCTCTAAATGTCATATGAATGCAGTGGATTGCATTCACAGCATGCTGGTGGCCTACTTAAAAACTAGCATTTTCTTCTCTTCGATGCATATGTAATTTATAATAGCCAGCTAACATCAGGAAGCTCTTCATGCTCCAAGGCTGAAATACTTGTATCTTTTACTTGTATACTGTACTACCCCCAGAGACTAATAGTAAAACAAAATAGGGGAATTCACTCCCTAGAGAGAAGACTCCTCTAGGCTTTAAGGACACATAACTTCCAATTAAAGCTGATACATGCAGTGTTACTAGGGCTCAAGATTGCCCCAATGTTTGTCTGTCTGATGAGGTGCCTATGGCACTGCTGTAGCATTACAAACATGTACCAGTAAATCCACCTCTGAATGCAGTTGATCTCTCTTGGGAATGAAGTTCATCTTGCACAATACAACATGGTCTTCTAAAAAGAAGGAGAAAGAAAAAAAACATTTATCATTCTTGTGCCAGGCAGAGTTCAGCTTGAAAGAAACCGGATGAAATGTGTATCATTCATCTAGGGAACAAATCCACACTGCAGATTTGTCTGAGAGACAAGTGAATGCGATCCAAAAAAGCTATCCATTTCAGAATGGGAGGCTTGAATTCAGTCCAACCAGAAAATGCAAGCTGAGTAGCATCCATTTACTCAGAGTTGTAATGGTTTCTTCTCAGAGCACATTGCCTTGATCATTGTGTTAAACACAGTATATATAACCAACAAAAATTCCCATCTTTGTGAATGCAGGCTATCTGCCAGTTCCACAAAGGGATTTTTTTTTCTAAATAGCTACTGCAGAAGGGCTTTTGCCTACAGAGCAGGTTTTGTGTGCTCAGCCTACTGCGATCATCAGGTCTGAGGGCACAGTAAATGGAATTCACAAGCCTTTCCAAGTCACCTCCTGTGTAAAGCCCTGAACAGACAGTCCCAGAAGTGAAGTAAGGAACAGCTTCCCTCTCCGCCCCTTTGGGCAGCTCTCATGCATGCTTTTAGCAGTACCTAAAACAAGAAAAACACCTACAGCCACTTCACTGGGACTGGTGGAAGCAGAACGGAAATGAGAAACTGATTAAGTGGAGAGCCAGCTTCACATGCAGAGAAACTTCCAACTTTCATTCGTTCCTAACAATTTTTTTTAAAGTGCTTCAGTTTTGCTAGTATTCCCTTTGAAAAAAATAAAAATCTTGGCCCATGAGCTCTCAGTGCTTACACAGATGAAAGCTGTGAGAGGCCTTAAATGACTTCAGCAGGAAACTACTGGGAAGGGGAGGGGTCTGTTTTCTGACAGTCCCATTACACATTTCTAGGAAAAATCTTTTCAAGTTCTGTGGACGAAAACGAAACAGAATTACAGCACTGACTCTCTTTTGGAGACAATCAAAACAACACTTTTCCTGCTCCCATGCTGGAGTGCTGCAAAGTAATTCCCTAATTCCCTTCTTTTTTTATCTCTCCTCTCTTTCTTAGGATCTTGGGGTCAGAAAAAGCACTTCAGATTGAAGAAATTGTTAGAATCGATGCATTCCAGTCTGCTCAAATAGGACCCATGTTTGTTTCAGGTAAACTTGAGCAATACTTTGTCCTGCAGTTGCATTCTTAAATCCTTCTGCCATTTCCCAAATCCCTCACAAACTGTTTAGTGAGCTCAGGAGTTTTCTGTTTAGTAGCGATGACAAAGCACTCGACTACTGCAAAACCACGGCAGGAAAGCTGAGCAATAACAGACGTCAGCCAACGTCACCCCCAGATCACTGGGGTGGAAGGTCATCCTCCAACACTATTTCCATTTTTCCTCTCTTGGTAAATTGCTCTGGGAAAAATCCTCTTTTTTAGTGTAATGTAGTTAAAAATTAGAAAGTCACCACCACTTACACAAAGCTGGAATTCCTGGCCGTGTTGGGAATTTTAACTGATGTCTCCACCCAAGCAGCGTGTGGAACCAATGTAATGGCTAACACAATTCAGAGCTTAAAATGGAGTGATGATGCAGCTCCAGCTGTTTTTATAAGTCAGTACAAGAGATCCTTGGAAGCATAAGAGAAGAAATAGAAACAGAGGTGGATTATGGCTTCTAGCCTGATGATGTGCACTAAGCGATACTTGAGTGACAGTGTAAAAAGCAAGAAAAAAGTAAAGCATCACTGGACAGTATTACACAGTGCCATGCTCAGGACCAAAATAGCCACAAAAAAGGGATGGCTGTTGGGACATATCTCATGGGAAACAGGTGCATTGTTTTTATCTGTGCTTCTAGAAAAGGCACAGTCCTCAAAGGTGAAGATACACGACAGCCTAGGATAGACAATACAGCTTTTGTTCTGATGAAGAAGAAAGGGTCACTGTGAGCAGACTTGGCCCAACTGCCCTTAACAGTTCCTGTGACTCGATGTGCTCTACAAATCCCTCAGTTATCAGCAAGCTACAGCTCCCAATTTATCAGCTCATCCAAGCTTTTTTATTCCCTGAGAACTGAGCTGTACTGTTTGACCAAACAAGTTTCCACCTTCTTTCCCAGTCCTAACATGCAGAGACCCAAAATCACTGGCAGGGCACAATGATGACAAGCATTTACCTTATTACCAAATATATTTCCATTTAGGTCCCTGCTTATATAGTCCCTCAACTAGCTGCTAGTTCTGATGCAGATTTTTAGCAATTTAATAATTACTTAGTATTTAATGAGTATTCAGCAGTAATTTGGTAGATCTGCTGTCTATCTGGAGATGTTAGACACAAAGCATTTATCCAGTGAAGAGAATCATGGTATAAACTCTGATAACAGAGGCTGATTTGCTGCCAGCATCAATGCTTCATATTTGCACAGGGTACTGTGCTGTGTGTTTAAAAAATAATTAAATGAATAGATAAGCAATGGAGCTATTTGACAAGAACTACAGAGGGGTGAGATATTTAATAAAACACTTCCGGGCCTTTCATCTCAAAAAAGTAATTTAAAAGGTTGCTTATAAATAATAAAAAATTCTCTGTTTCTTTGAAAAGTCAAAATACCCAAACCTCAGGTAATGCAGTTCTTCACTACCATTACAACAACCTCTCTCAGAACATGTTAAACCTGTACATCCCAGTTCCATATTGGCAGGTAGGACTCGCTCTGCAAACTAGACCTAACTGGGAACATTTTGCTAAGCACATTCTAAAGGGCTATAATTCCACCCCCAAAAAAATGGTCTGAGAATTCTGTACTTTCTGAAATGGTGAAATTAAACAGTTTGAAAAGAATATGCTTGAGGCTCAAAGGAGTCCTCAAACACTACTACAAAGACAGCAGCATTTAAAATTACTAGGTTGAAATTATCATCAGTCTAACTTCGGCACAGTGCTAGCTTTTTCCCTTAGAAATAAATTTAACATTACCTCACTCTGTCACTAACCAGGATTATTTGATTCTGAGGACAAATGTATATAGTTGCTATCACAGAAGCACATAAACAGCTGAGCACTTTTCTAAAATAAAACTGTAGGACATCAATGCAAATCAACAGTAAAAATCTATTTTAGAACGATGTAAGAAGTAGAATAACTTAGCTACAGAGCATCTTAATGAGTAAAATAAATATTTTCTTGCAGCCCACTTCTGAAAACTAAAGCAGTTTGCTTTTTCCTCATTAATAGAAAAAAACCTGCTATTTTTTGGCATAAACCCACCAATATTTAACCTGTTATTTTTGATAAATAGACTTTGAATAGAGCAAAAGATGAAGGAAGAATTGTGAATCATGTAGGTTATAAATTTTTTTGGCAGCTGAAATTCTTTAAATTTTGGAATTAATAGTCCTGGGTTAGAAGGGCTAAGTTCAGAGTTATTGAAAGAGAAGTGTGCATCTCACAGCATTTTCCTACAGCTGTGCTGTGAACATTCTTTATGCTCTACTGTCATGACAGGAGTGATTTTCCTTGGACATCAGTGATTAATGTCTGGACTTCAGTACTGGACTTCAGGACTTCAGTAAAATGCAGTCTCACAGGAAGAACCTGCAACATCTCAGAGATCACAGTCTTAAAAAGGATCCAAACCCAGTGAGCAACTGCATCTTCTGTAAGGGAAACCTGTCCATCTTCTACAATCATCTCATGGGGAGGAGATGTCCACAGTTACAGAAAATGACTGTAACAGCAACCCAGCAACCAACTATGGCTAAGGTAATACATCTTTGGGAAAAGCTTTTAAAAAGTACTTTGACTCTTTTTTAATAATGTTTCTATCAGATAGATTTGCTAGATTTTAGAAGTCTGTTTTACTCAAGCTTCTTCCTGATCACCACTGTACATTTGCAAAGTATATTTATCATTCAGGGAAAGTCTTCTACAAACTACCATTATTTTCAAAGGAAAAGAGAAAAATACAGCAAAAGCTTCAAAGATGTGAGTGAATTATTTCATTCACAAGTGCAGCATGTGCTCTCTCTTCTATAATGACACAGTACAGAAAACAAGAGGTAATTAATGCAATTCCTTTGCCAAATGAGTGGGATCTTACAAAGAATTGGCACATAATTCTGATTTGAGCTTTCTTGCTTTCAACAAAACCAAACCTAATACAGAACAATATAATGTACTAACATGGTCCTTTACCATATTTTTCTTTTTCCCCCAATACAAATGTCTGCAAAGTGCTGGGCCTGTAATCAAAGGACACTCAGTGTCCAAACCAGCACTGCTGATGCAGCCAGACATTTCTATGTACTACAGTACAGTCATGAAAGTGAACCAAAGAAGAACATTTGGTCTTTTGTTGTCTTACATACCAAGACAGAAAAGCGTGGTTCTTCCTCTGTTCTACCCAATGAACAGATGTGGGTTTAATCACATACAAAAGAAAATGTTCACAAGTTTCAGACTATGACTTTGATATTTAGGAGTAAAATTATTTTCTCAAAGAAAGTAATTTTCATCTAATTTTCTTGAAACTGTCCATAAAACAAAAATAGGTAAGGAATTGAAAAAATAAACCAAATGGAGTTTCCTTTGGAGTTATTTTCTTCAGTTGGAGAGAAACTAAGGTAATTTTCATAACCAAAACACTCATGGCAAGATAAGAAAAGAAGCCTCTGGGTCCAAAATCAGAAAGTCATAGGAGATTCTTCAATAAATAGATATGACAGAGCAGTGTAAATTTAGGTGCCTCCTCTATCTTGCTGAACTCAAAGCTGCAAATCAACTCAATACACAAGGTTAGCCAACAGGAGAATTAGGTAAAATAGAAGCAGAAAATGCCATACAAAAGCCCAAAAGGACACCTAAAGGGCTATAACTTTAAGCTGGCCACTAACTACTATCCAGCTCCCCCTCCTCCCCCCCAACTCAAATCACCTCATAAATACCTAAAGCAGATTACCCTTCCTTCTGGGGAGCATTAGAGCTCTGACAAAATGTGTGAAATGCAGATCCAGGGAGCACAGATCTGGGACAACTCTTGAAGACACAAAGGATGTACTTGGCATGGAGGTGGTTGGAATTTGCATCCAGAGAGACCAGGTAAGTTTCTAATGCCATCTGGCCCTTGGTTACCAGGATCTATCCTCATATATGTGTTCTCTACAGGGACAATGTGCACAGACTACAAAGGGATCACTTTTCCACATCTGGGTGTTGCACCAGGAGCAGAGGGTGGAGGGACAGAGATGAAATCTGTGATTCTGATGTGAAAGTAAGATGCCCAATGCTGGCATCTGGCAGCCATAAAAGACACATGAGGTAGAGCTGGGCCTCTGGCCTGTTTCCAGCCAGGGCTCCTGCCAGGACAACAAGAGCTTGTAACCCATGCAGAAGGGTCAGGATGGCAGGAACACAGTTATGGCCCATGCTGGTACTTCAACTGCAAATTCCCCAGCTTCCTAGAGTTTCAGTAAGAGTCTACCTAACATCCTAAATTAATTTTAAAACCACAGGCATGCAAAGTTCATCACAAATGACCAGGCCCACAGAACATCCAGACATACACCTCCCACTGAAAATCAGTGGGAATTAAGCCCCTAAGTACTCCAGCAGGTCTGATCAAATATTTTCCTTTTTTCCCCCTTAAAAACCCCAAGTTGTGTTGTCCCTTTGAGCTTCTCTTGCTCATAGCTTTTTTCAGTCCTGTATTTCACTGTGATTTCTTGAGAGCATCACAACCTGCAGTGCCCAGGCAGCAGCACCTATCTGGAGTTTCAGAGATAGTGCTGGTGTCTCTGGAGCATGTAGCACTCACTTCAACAACTGCTCTTCAGCCCACTCACATGTTTCCAGCTCCATTTACAGGCTCCTCTAATGCCAGTCACAAGACAAGACAAGATTACAGATCCTGAATGAATCCATGGCTAAACTCAGTATTAAGGAAATTTCATGCAGGCAGTTTCACTTATAGACTTTCTTGCAATGCCCAGGACCTATCTGAGTTTCTAAAAAGTGAGTTTTTAATTATGAGCAGAGAAACAATAGCTCACTTCAGCATGAAAAAGAATACACCCACTATTTTTCCATGCTCTGTAATTTAAAAATAGGGCAACTCATTAGCTTTAAAGCTTTCAAAAATACTAGAACTGAAACACAGGGCTCGATTTCTTTTTGTTTTTTAAGCCAGAGCCAGAGATTGAAGAGTTTTAGACCAATGACTACTTTAAGATGATGAAAGAGGATAAAGTTTTTGAACTATGAATCTAATATAGCCAGAACAGATTGATTTCATAGTAAATTTTTAAACAGAAAGTAAATTTTTAAACATTGACTAAATTTGAAGCATTTAAATAAGACCAGAGCATTAACTGCACACCAATTCAGGAGTGCTGCAGGGCCTATAATTTGTCACTCTGCACATATAGATCGAGATGACTTTTCTCACTTTTTTACATTGTGTGCATGTTCAGAATGCAAACAGGGGCCAAAGTGCACCTGAACAGCCAATTGAGAGACTTCCTATACCTAATGTGAACCAGACAGAATCAATACCTACTGAAAAAAATCGACTAGGAAAAGGCAATTTCTTACTCTGTACTTAAAATCATAACCCTGAGGGCCAGAATTGTTCCCTTGACATTTTGTAAGTTGACAACAACAGAATTATGATTAGTGGGACATTGACCCCCAGTGCTTCCCAAGCACCTTCTGCGTGACCTGGGGGAACACCTGGTGAGCATTCAATATGAAACAGAAGTTCATCAGTGCCAGTGCCCAACAGGCTTCAGGGCTGTGTCCTCTATCCCAGACCAAAGCTCAGGTTCCTGCTGCCCAAACAAAACTGGAGAAAAACTGCTGCTTTAAGATATTGGTAGGTAAATCAAACCAAAACCCAACTACTCTGAGGCATCTCGTACTGCCAGTCACTTCAGCTGAAAATAATTTGATTTTAAAATTGAATTTAAGCAAGTTGTTAGTAATCACTTTTCAAGTATTTATTTTATTGAGGGAGGGAGGAAAGGAAAATCAAGCTGTTTAGCTTTCCAAGTATTTAACATAAAACCCAGAAGAGCTCCATCTGGCAACCAGCAGGATTTCTAAATAATCTAAATAGTATCTACATAAGAACCAGGCTGTCTATGGAGTGAGACAACTTCAACTTTTACAGCCACAAAAAGTCTTTATTAACATAAAAGGAAATTATAAAGAATTACGTTAGAACAGGAACAAGAGCCTGGCGAGCTGACAAAAGACCCCAGGAATCTCTGCATTAATCTTGAAATGCTGCTTTTGACTTGTTGGAATATAGCATCATACTCTGCATGGTTTTAAAAAAACAAAATTAAAAACCCTCTTAGGATCAAAGGACTCCAGTACAATAAAACCAGCTCTAGGAAAAATATTCAGATTAATGAAAATCAATATGTACTTCCTTACTTTGCCACACAAAAATCAACCCTTAACATTTGAACATAGTTTGGAAAACATCAGTTTTAATTAAAGTCATGGAAAAGGCCCTTCATGTCCATAGATGTCTGTCTTCATTAAGAAGATGGTTCTGAGTACTGCTGCTAATTATGTAAATTAAATACACTTTTGAACTAGTCTTACATATAGAAAATATGATAATTCCCAAGTAAGTAAACACCTCGGAGTATACAGTATTTAATTTTCTGAGTTATTCATATGAAGGTTCTGGCCTTGCACTTCATACCTAGCCCATCCACTTTTTGGATCATTTGTGAGTGATCCAAACCTGGTGGTGGTTTGGTGTCATATGGGAAATATTTAACTGGTCCTCAATGCCCCTGTCAAGTTGCCATTGGGATTTTCTGTCAGTTTCTTGGCAAAAAATCAAAGAGTGAAACAGTGGGCCCAAAAAAACATGTTATGGTGATCCTGTGAGGATAGGGCAGCCTTGAAGCTCTGCATTTTCCGCTATCCCTGGGCTACAGGAAGAGAATTTCTATCTTTATCATTGCCCATCTGGCACCTTTCACAGGCAGCAAGAACAAAGAAGTAAAATGTACTGGCCCCTACCATCTGCTTCTGCTTGTGAAGTCTGGAAAGAGCCCGATAGGGAAGAGAGCAAAGAAAGATAAAACCCAGCCCCTCCGTTTCCCACCAAACTGTTCTGGCAGGTACACGTTGTGCCTGTGCTCCTTACACATCTTAGGGCCACCCTAGAGACCTCTGGTTCCCTGCAGCAACACAGCTGCTGAACAGAGAGCATCCCAAACCCTCCCAGCCCCATGTCCTCACTCCCAGCCTTCTGACAGCCCTGAAAGAAAGGCTGTGCTGTCTGAGATTTGCTTTATTGGACCAGCCGCTGTTTTATCTAGAATAGGAAAATTCCTGTGGGTTTAATAAGAGGTATTGCCCTACAGATTTTCTCTGGTCCCACCTCCTTTCCCATCAGCCACATCCCCTGTTACTGCAAGGCTGCATACACCATGTGTTGGCTGGACCCCTTCTGTCTCTGACAGAAGTTTGGCCAAAAAGAGCAGATTTTCTGCTACTTTGATCATTTCCTGTGGTAAAAAGTGAAGGGAATTATCTGACCCAGGGTGGTTTTTTTTTCTTTCTTAGTTTTGAAAAATAACATGGCTTTACATTTGCAAGTTCCCTTAAATAGTGTACTTGCTTTCCAATAGCATTTTGCTGCTGGTTTACTGGTTGCCTTACAGAACTTACTTTTTTTGGAATCAGAAAACACATTGCTCTGATCTCAAAGTCGAGCTCAGCTGCTGTATTACATCAATAATGACCTTCCCTATGCTGAAGCAGCAACCACAAGATAGTATCAAATTTGCAGACAATACAAAGGTGGCAGCTTCTTCACTGTTAAAAAATTATTAATTTTAAAAAACAAACTTACTTCTCCTGTGGTGGGGATAGCATTGTTTTTGGCTACAAAGGTGCATTGCATAATGTCTTTAGAAATAAGTTAACCATTTTATTAAATGCACTGTTAGAGTAGTCTATGACATATGTGATATAAGCACCCTAAAAGTTTTTTTCCCTTAAGACTCCACATCAGAAAACATCTCATGCTTGTGTAAGCCCATGATGCAATAGTCACAGTACCTGCTAACTTAAATGGTGTGGAAGATTTGGGAACAGGAGCCTAAGCAGGGTGCCAAGTGATAATCACTGACCTCGATGGGCCCTGCAAGTGCACCCTGAGAACTCATTCATTTTGTATTTTTTTCCAGCCCAGAGAGTACAAACTAAACAAACAACATGAATCTACTGAACTACTGTCTTGTGTCAGAATTAATATTCTATAGGAATGAATTCTGAATCAATTATCACAATATACATTAGGTCTTTATAAATGTGGCACTACAGCATCTAAAATAGATACATATATTCACACTTAGTAGTGGGAGTCCACTTTTTTCAGCTCAGAAAAATGCCACAATGTGCAAGTTGTGCTTGTTGGGATCAAAACTCCTTTTTTTTCAACTCTGCTGTGCTAATTACATGAGCAGCACAGATTCTGACAGATACACTGTTGAGCTGAGGCCAGGGTGCAGTGTGTGCCTTCCTTTGTGCGAGTTGTACTCTCAAAAGAAATGATTGAACATTTTGAACTGTAAAAATTAGTATTGTTTTAAAATGTTGCAGAAAGTTATTTTGGTGAATTTACTATTTGTGTATATGTATTTTTTTTTTTATTATTAGCCTGATAAATAATCATGGCCTGGCTACATTTCCCACTTTATTTATAAAACTGAATCCTTCCTGAATTCACACAGCTCAAAAGTAAAGGGAGACCTAAAGCAGTCTGGTTTCTTTCAGTATTAAAAAAAAGAAGACACGTACTTATTTATATATGTATGCATGTACCTCACTTAAAAATATAATAAGAAAGAGGAGGAAGAATCTACAGTAACCTTGTTAAAACAAAAATTGCACTAAACCACTTCAAACAAGATCTTACCACAACAAAAATCAGCATTATCATCGTTAATAATACAGTGCCTTTCGTATGCAGAGGCAATAAGGAGGCCGTACTGTGATCCATATAACCTCAATAATGTATAAATGAATCAAAAAGGATCAGCAGCACCAAAAACTAGTAAGTAGATACACCAAAAGAGCCAGTGGGACATTACTTTTTTTTTTTGTCAGACGTGCTGCAGAACTGCCCTTCAGAATTCTCTGGTTTGTATCTGAAAGGAGGAGGCCTCACCCATGTAGGTGACAGAAAGCGCAGACCTGGAGCTGCAGGATGCTCGCTGTACCTGCGCGCTGCAGCTCCCAGCACCATCCCCGCACGTCCCGCACGAAGCCTGCCCCGTCCAGGATCTGTGCAAAGGAAGGGTGGGGCGGGCTGCTCGCCTCCTGTCTGCGGCAGGAGATAGCACATCCTGAACGGCGCTGCCCTGCTCCTCCTGCCCGACCCTGCCCCGTCCTCCTGCCCATAGAGCCCTGCTCCTCCTGCCCGACCCTGCCCCGTCCTCCTGCCCGACCCTGCCCCGTCCTCCTGCCCATAGAGCCCTGCTCCTCCTGCCCGACCCTGCCCTGTCCTCCTGCCTGCAGAGCCCTGCTCCTCCTGCCCGACCCTGCCCCGTCCTCCTGCCCGCAGAGCCCCGGCGGAAAGGGAGCACGGGCGCTTGGGAGTGCCTCGGCTCCCACCGAGACACTGGCAGGGAGGGAGGGAGATACAAAGGACAGCTGAGCAGATTCTGCACCCAGCACAGAGCCACAGGACCTCCCTGGAGATGGCCTCGGCCTCCTACGAGTCCCTCTGGACTGCGACAGCTGCTTCTGCCATACAGATGGGAAAACGTTTGTGTGTGTGCACACGTGAGAGCCTTCTAGGAAATACCTGTGGGGACACCTCAAAGCTAGAACACTGTGTGCACAGATTTATTTGTTCAAAACAGTGAGAGGACTTCTATACTTCACCACATAGCTGTGGGCACCTGTGCCTCTGCAGCACACAGGGCATGGCAAGAACATCACACTCTGCAGGAGTGCAGCCTGGGCTGATTATGGCAAAGCAAAGTCTTGTTCATACAATTCACTGAACTCAGGAAAGTTCCATTTAAATATGAACAAAACCTAACACAGAGGTCCACTGTACTTAAGGAATTATTTCTCTCTAACCCTGGAGATATGGATATAGCTTATATCTCCTCCAACAGATGTATCTGTCCACTACCCAGTAATGTTTCGCTCCACTTACGTAAAAGCATCATATGCAAGAGAAACAAGAATGCTGTAAAACAAAGACCATTCACTACTCCAGGGCCATTCCATACCCAAAGCCCAAAGGTTTCCTTCTTCAAAGGAATAAATGGGACAGTATTTGTTAAGGTTTAAGCCACAGTAACATTTTTAAGGTGCTTTCTCCAACAGCTTTCAACATGGTTCGATCTGCAGACCTATAAAAAAACCCTACAATTATGCAATGGAGCAGGACAGAGAAACAAAACCTCCTTTCCAGAAGACTTGCTCTTCTATTTAACAGGACATATAGAAGGCAACAGATCTCACAGGGCCACAAAGACCAGGCTGACAACATTCATCACTGCAGCTATGGGAACGACTGCAGAATGCACTAAGCTCCACTCACACCTCCCAAGGAATTCAACTGGAGGTCAGCTGCACCTCAAAAGTTAGCCATGGTCTCCTGTAATCTACAGCATCAAACTCAAACTGCTTTGATAGAAATCTCTACTGAGGAGCTCCAACACAAACGTCTGAGGAATTAAAGCACCCACTCCAGCAAACCTTCACAATCCCAAGAAGACATGGCACACACCAGGCTAACCAGCAGAGTTAAGTTTTCTAAGAAATCATACTGAAACTCATAGATTTAACACACAGATGGCCCACACCACCTACAAGAATTAAAATACAAAACCTTCTCAAAAAGTAACACTGAATGCTGATAAAGACAAACAAAGCCAGGCTGTGCCCTGCTGCAGCAACCACCAGCACTCTGCAGAGCAGTCCCAGTGCATGCAGCACTGCCCAGCTGTCCACAGATACAACTGGAGTAGCTCTGTCAGAGGCTCCTTAGGAGGAGGGGTAGTACTGGGAGAGGGACAGTATTTATAAAAATAAAAGAACTGAAGTCTGTATGCTGCTGTCTAGAACTTACAGTTACGTTTGTACCACCCATTCCCTGGGGGAAATGACATACAATACAAACAGGCCTAGTTGTTCAATTATTCAAGTATTAAAAGATTCACAGAAAAGCATCTGAGAAACATAACATTTTAATAGATGAAATAAATACTCCAGTACATGCAAGATAAAAACTGACATTGGAAAAAAATTAAAAATCACTTTTGTTATAGTGTAATTTTGTTTGTTTAAACACTCACAGTAGCTTTTCCCCCAGTTTGGAAATCAGCACATGGAAAACATAATCACAACCTCCAGTCCTTCCACTCCTATACACCAAATGCACTTCTAACCTAACACTTGATGCAAAATAAAAAAAGTCATACAAAACAAAAACAAACAAAATAGTAGCTACATCCATCATCTATGTGTTGTTGGGTTTTTTTCATTTTTTTAAATGAGTAAGAACTGAGGTAACCTTTTTCCTGCACAACCGAACAGCAAAATTTAGAAGGGAAATTTCGGAAGACAAGACAAGACAAACTTTAAAAACCGCACCCAGCGCGATTAAAGCTCTTTTTTTTCTCCTTTTTCTAAGATACCCCCACCTCCCCAAATATAAAAAACTTTGAAACAGTTTTACCACTTGTGTGAAGACCTTGTTGAATAAAGGAAAATTTATCTGCAGATGCTTGCTTAACTTAAAAGTAAAATAAAAAGAAGCCAAAACTGGCTACCTTTATTAGTACATATAGTTTGAATATGTTCTGCTTCTTCACCACATGAAATCAAAGGATTGGGCTCATCCAAGCAAATTCTTTGGTATACAAAAAAGGGGTGAGGAGGTGGGATATTATTTTCCTTTAGCAATGACTGGGATCTAAACAGAAGATGTGGGGGTTAATTCACAGAATTGGAGTTCACTGGCGGTAAAGTCCTGGGTGAAGATCTTTCTCTTAGTGCCTGAGATAGCAGGTTGCAACCATCCGAGACGGCGCAAGCTGAGTTCCTCAACCGTTCCCTGTAATCGCTCATTTTGGTGCTACTTTCGGGGTGTTGGGCTATATCCCTGAGGCATTGGGTCAGGAGCACACAAGCAGATACCACACTCATGGCTCCTCCTAGGATGGCAGTTTGCACAGCTTTGCCCTCTGGATTAATGGTGGCAGCTTTACCCAAAAACTGGGGCTCAGTGGCAAAGCCCACCAGAGCATAGACAGACTGCACCAAAGGTCCACTGAACAAGACGCACCGGTTCCTGGTCAGCTCGCTGGGCGAGGTCTTGACCTCCTTGACACAGGCCAAGAGGGCAGAGGCGCTGGTGCTCATACATTTGACACTGAGTTTGAACTGCTCCTTAGCAAATTTATCCTTGGATTTCTCACTGGCCAGCACGCAGGCGTCTGTCAGGAATTTCAAGTTCTTGGACATGTTCTGAGAAACCTCCAGCAGGAGCTGAGGGCTCATATCTGCCAAAGGGGTGGTCTTCAAGACCCCGCAGCCGTGCTCCACCTCATGCCTACATCGGGTCACCTTGTAGCGATCCACCAAGCCAGGCATGGCAGGCTGGGCCCCTGGAGTCTCCACTGCAGCCAGGTAGGCAGCGTGGGCAGAGCACTCAGTCAGGGAGACCACCAGCTCCCCCATCTCCATCAGGCTTTCTCCCACCTCCCCGAAGCGTCCCATGTTGAGCTGGCTCTGGACGTCATGGGTCAAGATGGAGAGTCCTTTGGTCCTGGCAATGATCGTGTCCCTGCACTTCTCGAAGGACTCACCGAAGACAGACAGACTCTCGGTGTTCACCGGCCTGGTCTCGCTCGACAGCAGAAGCAGATCGGCCACCAGTTGCATCTTGATCTTGCAGTGGTCGCAAATAGAGATGAGCTTCTTCCTCTGCAGGGAGCTGCTGCTGGGGATGCCGCCGCCGGAGACCTCGCTGCTGGACTTGCCGGAGCCACCGCTAGCCATAGCGCCGGGGGGGCACTCGCATGCCGCTCGCTACCCCGCTGCTGCCGCCTCCGCCGCCGCCCGAGCAGTCCCGACTGAGCCCGGCAGGATCGCTCTGCCTTTTCCGCAACATCATTCCATTAATCGCCGGGAGGCAAGAAAAGGCTCGGGGCGCCGGGGCTGCCGCTGCTCGGGGAGCGAGCTCGGCCGGGGCGCCCGCCCCGCTCGGCGCCAGCCTCCGCTCCTACGGCGCTCCCGCGGCGGNAAAAAAAAAGAAGAAAGAGAAGACGGGGTAAAAAAGAAAAAAGCTCCACCGGATCCGGGTGCTGGGGCGGGCGGGCGGATCCGTTCCCCTTCCTTTGCCGCTGCCTCACTCCTTCCTGCCGCGATCATTCACGCGGCCGCTGCGCGCTCGCTCCCCGCCGCCGCCGTCCATCCCCTGCGCCCCGGGCCCTCCTCGCCGGCTCCCGCGGTGGCCGCCGCCGCACCAACTTAGGCTCTTCCCGCAAACAAGGGTGGTGGCCGCGGGCTGCAGCCGCGGATGCTGCGACCCGCCCGGCCTTGCGCTCCTCCTGCCCTCTTCCCTGGCTGAGCGGCCAANGGGAGCGCCAAACCCCAAGAAAAAAAAAAAAAAAAAAGGAAAAAAAAAAAAAGAAAAAGAGAAAAAAAGAAAAAGAGGGGTAGGAAATCTTCGTTTAAATTCCCTGTCTCAGGCTTTCAGACAAACTACTGGGAAGCGGCGGCTGCGACGGCGCTGCCAGCCAGACGCTGCACGGCTCCGGGGGAGCTCCCCCGCCCCGCTGCCTTTGCTGTAACCTCACTTGAGCCTATCGAAATCTTTTGTGCGGTGTCACCGCCCTTCGTTTAAATCCTGCCCTCCCCCCGCCGCCGCTCCGCGCCCGCCGCCGCTCGCTCCTCCCAGGCGGAGGGGGCAGCAGCGCCGGCACCGCCCGCCCGCCGCCGCCGCTGCCCCGTCCCCGTCCCCGCCGCGCGAGGCTCCGGAGGGGCTCCGCCAATAAACAAACAACGGGGGGTGCCGGAGGGAGAGGCCGCTGGGAGGAAGGCGAGAGGCAGCCGGACAGCGGCCGCCGGGAGAGCGCGGCCCGGGTGCACGGCGGCGCTTGGAGCAGTCGGGTACCGGAGAGCGAGGAGCCGCCCCAGCGCCGGGGCAGAGGCGGCCCGGGTGCCGCTCCCCGCCCGGCCCCTGCCCCGGGCAGCCCGCCAGGTGAGTGCGGCGTTCCGCCCGGAGCTCCCGGCCCGCAGGGCAGCGCCCGTGCCGCGCCGTCCCGGTCCGGGTGGCAGAACCCGTTCCCGTGCCAGCCGGCACCGGGTGCCGGAGCCCGAGTCAGCGCGGCTCGGAGCGCGGGGCCCGCCTCTCCTCATCCCGCGGGGTCCGGCCGCTCCGGGTACCGGCCCGGGCTGGCCGTGGGGACTGCTGGCAACGCGGGACGGGGGATTGCTGCAGCTTTCTTCACACAGGCCTTGACCCAGATTTTGAACCAATGAAGACGAATTTGGTCTGTTGCTCTTCTGTCGCTGTTTTTGAACACTGGTTACTGTTTATTAGACTTAAGTAGGGAAAATGTAAACCTACTGACGCTGCTGTGTACTGAAAGCTCTACGAAGACTTCCTCTGATCTGTTTCCATTCTGCAGCACAATAAGAGCTTTTTGAGAAGATTCTTGTCTAAAGCAAAATGTTACGCTCAGTGAACCTGAGGCACACATCAGATTCTGTCCTGTTGTGCAGTACCTGCATCAATATAATTCTGATTAATCAAAGCCCAGGTTGAAACCACATCTTACGTATGTTACGTATTTTGCTATAGCTTAAGCTGAACCTAATAATAAAATTATTTTCTTCTTTCAATCAGAATTCTCGTTTTAAGTCAGCCACCTAATTCTAGGCATTTACAACGCATTTAGCAGGTTACACAACTCTAGAAGTACATTTGTCCCAATTCACAGTTAACATCCTGCTACATTCCTACTGCTGCAAGGGTATAAGTGACCTTGAAATAAATGGAAATTGGACCAGATTCCTCACTTGCAGTTGCAAGTCAGATCCAGCAATATCCTGGCACAAATAGAGCCCACCAAATGGATTCCATACATTTAAGGAGCTTCAGACAAGTTTATTTGCACATATTCTTAGCCATTAGCTAGAAGAACCTTTGGCCTTCTCCTTGTAGAGCAGGATGTGAGCAGGATGAACACAGATGTGAAAGTGGGGGTTAACAGGGTGTGTGTATTTGGGGGGCAAGGGAAGCCCTTGCCATAAAGCCAGGCTTGAGGAAAGGGGTAGATACTGGTCTATGGGTGTGTCAAAAATAGGGCAGTTCTCCACCCATCCCTCCTCACAAAAACAGTGTGAGGGAAATTCTGTTTACTTGAGTCAGATTATAGCAGTTGCAGGGAAGGTCATGATCTGGGCCTAAACAATTTTGGCTTACTGCCAGCAACTTGTTTTCAAAAGTATAAATAGGAATGATTTCAGAGTACTCTGAAAAATAAAAATCAATGGGCAGAAGAAGTCAGCTGAACTGTATTTCAAAGTATTTCCAGATACGTCCTTAATGTCTCTCATAAATATTAACCTAGTTTATCTTTAATGAGGATTGACTAAATTTAATTAGGGCTTGAAAGATTTCATTTTAGAAAACGTAAAACTCATCCCTGGCTAGAAGAGGTGTTACATGACCTAATAATCTTTTCCATTTTTAGATGCTGCTGCCTGCCATGATGCTCTGTGTGATTTGTGCCATTCCCCAAGGACAAAGGGGAGAGATCCTTGGTTTGGACAGGTCCTGCAGTGCCTCCTCCACCAGCCTCCCTCCACAGAAACCCAGCTGGGCCTTAACTGTGGCAGTTCCTGACCAAAGCTCTTAGTAACTGCTACCATATAAACCAAATATTTTTCTAGCTCTTACAGCCCATGCACAAGACTGATCCAGTCCTTATCTGCCTCGGTAGTAGCAAGGGGGAAGACTGGTAATTTTTGTCCTGTAGTAGGTGTTGCATGTGGACCATGTCCAGGGAAGTCTTGCCAAATGCCATTGTCCTCCCATAGCAGCCCCAGGTGTTCAGCTTTTCTGCATATTAAATGTTTGGGGAAGAGTGACTCGGCTTTTGCTTTTTGGAAAAAATCGTGTAGAAAATACCACCTTCATTAGTCATTTTTACCATGCAGCATGCTCCTTCCTGGAGCAGGTCCCTGTTAGGTCCATCCTATAGACTGTAGAGTTGCTGCCCAGGTACACCTGGCCTAGCTGGATTCCCCCTTAGTCTGTGAACATGCAGACTCATTCTAGAAGGCATCTTTGGAGGTGGATTCTCTTGGGCTGGTAACCTGAGCAGAGCTGGGAGTCAGCAAGGTGTGTGCTTTGAAGTGCCATGCATCTCTGTGATTGAGGGGGAAACGTGCACCCAGTCATGTTTGGGGTGGGCATTTCCTTCCTAAGGCTTCTGCACATCTCTTTGAAAGAGAGTGTGTTCATACCCATTTATTTCATGGCTGCTGAGTGCAAAGGTGATCCACAGGACCTGGGCAGCTCACTGAATTGGTATAAAAACTTGGCCGATGTGAAAATCAGGTGGCCATGCTTGGCTTTAGAAAGATTTCACTGACAGAGTCTGAATGAATTAACTCTCTGGGGTTCAAACCAGCAGGCACTGTCAGATACAAGGGATTAAAAGGCTTTTTAATGTGGCTTAGTAGTGTACAGAAGATTGGCTTACTTGTATGAGCTCTTCTTTTGTCACATTGATCTTTATTTTGCATTGTGCTTAGTACAACAGAAACTGGAGGCTGAAGTTTTCTTTCCTGAATTGTCTGAAAGGACTTGGCCCTTTTATTGCTTAGTAAAATATTTTATTGTGAAGGAGGAATTGATTTTTCGCCAGTGTAGCCACTGTTGAGTAATAGCTGAAGAATACCAAGTTGTAATAATTTCATGAGCACTGTATGTGGCCGGGTTGGTGAGAGGAAGTTACTCTATGGTGGGTTGTACTTCTCTAGATTACTTTTCTGTATAGATGTATTGATCTAACCTAATAGGGAGCTAGCTGATGAAGGAATAAAAGGCAATTCAGTGGTTCCCCTGTGTGTGACTAAACCTGTGAGGTGGTAAGCACAGGAATGATAGCTCCAGTTCTGAGGGATGCAGCTGGTTGGTCAGGCTGAAAACTAAAAACCATAGGAGAATAAAGTTGGCAGGGACTGATGGAAGAAAAACTTCAGCACGAAGGCAGACTTTGCAGAAGAGGGTGGATGAAGATGGGCTTTCCTCTCTGCAGCAGGGTAAGTCACACAGAAGGAAAGGCAAGTTTCCAAGAAAGACCAGCTTATTGTTCTAAAGATCTATTTTGTCTTAAATGTTTTGGTGCTGAGTAAGTGTTTTGTGGTCAGTACTTAGAGCCATTACTTCATGAGAGGCTAAAACTGTGAGGTCTGGGTCTGTCTGGGGTCTGCAGAGGTAGCATGGTCAAGGCACTGGGGTGCAACCTGAGAACTGGTCTGCTTGTAGCCAAAAACTCAGGTCTGGAGGAACAGTTAACTAGGCACTTGAGACAGCAGAGTGCAAACGCAGTCACAAGTTGTGTTTCTTTTGTCTATAAATAAATAGGTTTTAGGATAGTGGGTGGGCTTTCACATACAGGTTTAATTAACCTTGGCATTCTGATGTGGTGGTCTGTGTTTGTTGTTTTTTTAATATGAAATAGTAAAAAACACAGTATCAAAGGTAAGAACAAATGTATTACATAGACAACATTAATGTAAATATCCCAGTAGTGGGATGCCAGTCAGTTCCTGTTTCTCAACTGAATGGTAATACAGGAAAAGAGGTTTTTCTTTTGTTGTTCTTTTATTCATCATTTATTGCACTGTTTTCACCACTTGCTGCATACAATCGATTGGTTGTCCCCTGGTGTTACCATGGATATTTAATACATCAACATGGAAAAGAGACACATTTTTCTGAAAAGGAAAATGCAGCCACAAAACTCCTCTTGCACTGAACAGACAGCTGTGCCATATTTTACATGAGTACAGCCAATAATGGCTTTTTGCTTCTTGTCCTTGCCTGCCATGTACCCACACAGACGTCCCTCCTGCACCTCGTGTGTCTTGAGGCTGGTGCCCAGGAGGTGCCGTGTAGCTCCTTGTGTCCCTGCTCCCTGCCTGGAGCAGGTGAGAAGGGCCAGAGGCAGGTTTGTAGCCTTGAAACTCAGGAGCACCCAGTGGAGGAATGGCAAATGCTGTTGGTTGGAGTGGTCCAGCACAAACAGGAATCCAAGACCCTCCCTTAGACTCTTATGTCTGGGTTTTTTTGAGATCAAAGGAGAACATTTTGAACAAAATGTGCAAGGGCCCACCCTTCCTGAATTGCACTTCTGGTCGTGTGTTCTGTCCTGCAGCTGTAATACTCTACAGAAGGTTTGGGTTTCTCCCCTCCCTGCCCTCTCTCAGTGTATCATGAGAGAAATTTAATAATGTTTTCACAGGAATCTCTGATCCTACACTGCTCTCGTTGTGCCTCTGTTCTGTGAGCAGGGCTGCTGAGCATTAATGATTTAAGCCTAGCACCTCTAATTCAGCTGAAGTTCATGTTATGTATTACTTACATTAGATGTAGGTGCCAAAACTGACCTGTAAACCTAAAATGAAATTGGGACTACAAAATTAATTTCATTTAGATTGTGAAAATTAGACTATAAATGGAATTCCTGTGGGAACTGTGCAAATCTTCTTTGACATTGATTTAATGTAATTCTTTTCTTAATAAGGTAACTTTAAAATTGTGTAACCAGTACATAGTTTTAACCAGCACGGATTTTAGCAAATCTTGCACTAAGATGAGCACTAAGAGGAACATTCTGTGGTGTTTCTGAAGGATCACACTGTATAGATTTAATGCAGTTGACTAGACAGTCAGGCATCATACCCCCTCCCCAACCCTGAGCACATAGGTAATGACACAAAGCTGTGATGTCATTTGTCAAGCATCTCCATCCCATCAATGAATATTAATTTGTAAAATGCATGTGCACAGGATAACACAAATTCAGGGTAAAGATTTATTTTATGTTCACAACTCAAGTCAGAATCTGAATTTCAAGGTTAGCACCTGAATTAGAATTTCATGTCTGAATCACCATCGTTAATCCCTGATGTGGGAAAATTTTGAATTAAAGACTTAGTTTTTCAAATTGGATCCAGGAATTCAAGATCTGACTAGCTGTGGAACAAAAATTTGTGTTCTCTTAATAGATGGCAAGTGTGCTTGTCTTATGCATGAAATTAAATTGAGTTCTGAAATCATTCTGAATCATTCAAATGTTCATGCTCTAGATGACAGCATATTCTGCTTGCTGTGCTGCTTTTTTCTTAGGCATTTTCTTGTTTTTAAAGATAAGATGTTCAGGTCTGATTCTTCAAGTTTAGTTCTGTCTGTGAGTAAATTCAGAGGGTTGGATTAACACATGCACTGTCTGTGCATGAGAGCTTGGGCATTAGATGCTCTCTGCAGGGGAACATTTAAGGTACTTGAGATAATTTGACCGATGAAAACAATAATTTTGAATGTTTTACTGCAAATAACTCATAATATCCTGACATTCTGTAAAATGTATGATAATGCTTTTAAACAGGAAAGAATACGCTGAATGCTGGGACATTTCAAAACTTGTCTGAGGTTTTCTGGATCTCTTACTCAGCAAGTCTTCTGTATTGGTTAAAACAATAGTCCTGGTCCTGCTCTAAGCCAGGAGGTGCAAAAGCCTGTCAGGTTGTATAAGAGATCTCAATCTTTTTTATATCCAAAATTACCACTACAAGGCTGCCTTGCACAGCACTTAATTCATCTGGGCTTCTATTAAGACATCTTTTTGTGTCAATAGAGTTCTTGAAATGAATTGATTCTTCCAGACACAGTGAGTGCTGGTAGCAGGCAGCCCTTGCATGTTCATTCTCCCTTCTGCAGACTTAGATCTTCTCTCTTAATTGTCTGTATGTCCTTCTGAGAAGGCAGGCACTGCCTTTTCCTTAATGAAGTCAAGTTCTTTGTTCTTTCTAAGGTTTAATTCCAAGGATTGTCAAGGAACAAGTTTTAAGATTCTACTGTACTGTATTTGCAAAGAAAAGTAAAATGCGACAAATAGGAATCCACTTTAAAATAGAAATTTGCATATAAAACTCCACCACCAGCAAAGACTTGAGAGAGCTTTCAGCAGTTAAAAATTCACATTCTTCTCCCAACTCTTAAGAAAGAATGGTATGGAAAATAATTTTGCACAAATACAGTTCCAAAAATGGAAAAGAAAAGAGAGAATCTCAAACTTCATTAACAGAAATTGAGAACATCTTGAATCCTCTCATATTACAGCTTGACCCAGCCCTGCTCAATAATGAAAGATAGATTTGCCTTTCTGATAAGGTATAGCTGTATAATTAAAGGTAATACTAATAAAACTTGAGTGTTGCAGAAGCAAAAATGACAGTCACCACTTGAGACCTTCCCTGGCGTGACTAGATGGGACTTTTAGATACAAGGTAAAGTGTTTACCACCTTACTCTTGCAATCTACAATGAAAGTAGCCATGTATTATCTGATACATTCTGAATTGCAATCCTAGTACTGTTAGCTGCTGGGACTATAAAATCTGTTAAGAAATGTGAAAACACTTAAGCTCTAACAAGCACATTGGCATAATTCAGTAGATGCTCTGATCAAAACACAGTGTGCTTCAATAAAAAGAAAATGGAATTTAATTTTCTCCTGTCGGTGGTGTGTGCTGCACTGCGTTTGTTTCTTGCATGGGAAAGAGGAAGAGCAGAGAGCAGGGGCTGAGCAGGTGTTTGTCCTGCAGCTGACCCCACAAGCAGCAGACTTGAACGAGACTTCCCAGACACAGAATTTTGCCTGAACAGAGGTAGTTGCAAAGGCAGAGCCAAGCGTGAAAACCTCCTTTTCCAATTAAAGCTTTTATTGGCATGACAAGGGAGTGTATAGTGTTGTTGGTGCAGTCCTGGGTATACTGAACAACTTGTTCACCTACCAAAGGGAATGGGGTTACTTTTGAGATCTGTGTCTGAATGTAGTATCAGATATTAAAGAAAGTAAGTTGGCTTGGTTTGTTCTAACGAAAAAAACAATTGAAGAAAATATTTCCTAGTAGGAAATCAATGAAAATATTTTATGCTGCAAGTCCAGCATTCCAAGATAGAATCTTTATTTTTTTTCCAGTGAATGTATGCACGATCCAGTAATAACAAAAGCTAGCAGAAACCTATTTTAGTAAAACCTCATTAATCACGGCAATCTGATATAGTATACCTGATGTTCATTATATTTAATGAGAGATCACTGAGCAAATGTGCTCATTAGTGGCTCTGGTATTGGACAGCTCTGTGAGAAGTACTTGTCTAAACCCTGTTCCAGTTATGTACATTTAACAAGCTCCACGAATAGCTCTGGGCTGCTTCCTTTTCCTCAGGCACTGGCAGCGTGTGTGAAGTGTTATAAAACACATGGAGGCTGCAGCCCAGGCCGGTTGTTTATGGGGGTGCTGAAATCTTGGATCCCACATCCTCTTCTGCTGTTTCTCATGGTACGTGTGCTTGGCAGGCTTCGTGTGCTGTGTCTCCCTGGTGTTTACCAGCTACGTGGCCCTGCAGTGTCTGCTCGCTTCAAGAGTCAGTCCAGGCTTTGGGAAGCCTCCCCAAACCCACAGCCCTGCCTCCTGACTGCTTTTGTTTTCTATTTACACACCTTGCCCATATAGGCAGTGGGTTCCTGGTTCATTACGCAGCCAGAACTGGATCATCTGGGCTTGAAACTAATGATCTTTGAAGTCCCTTCCAACCCAAACCTTTCTATTATTACGGCATTCTATGATACAGTAACAGAATTGGGGTTGAAGAGTTCTCAACAGAATTAGTTTCTCTGCTCTGAACCTGGTCTGCCTGCAAAGCAGCCTGTTCACTCATCAGATGACTGCAGTTTGTATCTACCAGTAGCAATAACAGTGATGCTTCCTTCAACTCCCAGGTTTAAACTTACTGAAATCCAAGGTGAAAGGCGGAAGAGAAGATTGTGCTATTTGTAATTAAAACGCTACCATGAGGAAAAAATGAAGACGGGAGTGAAAGAAGGCTGTGCAGACATCCATGCATGTAGTGTGGTTTAGATAATGGAAAAACAGCCTGTACAAAATAAAACCCGTATCTCTTAATTTTTTTGTGGTGGTCAGATGTTCTGGAGTTGTATTTTAGTAGCAAACAACATTAATTTTAATAGCTTTCTTTTAGAAACCTAATATTGCTGAGACAGTAGTCAAAATCAGAAGACTCAGACAATGGATCCAGTTCCTATTACACAGGTCAGCAAACCCGGATACTTTTCATCCCGTTTTTTAAAAAAAAGGCATGAAGCAACCACATAGTTTAGATGCCAGGCGCTGGGCCCATCATTTATTTACTCGTTTTAACCTCTCGGTGCCCAGCGTTCACTCCCTGCCCGAGTCCTGCAGAACCGCACCGGGGGCTGCACTGCCTGGAGTGGGCTTCGTGCGGGACAGCGGCACCCGGGGAGGCGGCGGGGGCAGTGGGCAGTGCCCGCCAGCCCCGGCCGCTCCCGGACCCGGCCCGGCCCGGCCCGATCGGCCCGTCCAGCTCCTCCCCCCGTCCCGATCCAGCCCTCCAGCTCNGCGGGAGGGCCCGCCCAAGAAGAAGGACATTCGGGACTACAACGACGCGGACATGGCCCGGTTGCTGGAGCAGTGGGAGGTGCGGGACGCGCCGGGGCCGGCGGTGTCCGCCCGCACCACGCGGAGGGAACGCCGCGGCTGCCGGGGGCGGCGGGGCCGGGCCGGGGCAGCTCCGCGGAGCAGCGGCCGCCCTGCCCGCTCCCCGGCAGGGTGGGAATCCCCGGGACCGGGCGGGAGGGATCCCCGAGCCTGGTGGAGGGTGGCCGGTGCCGTGTTCCTTCCAGCGAGGCTCTGGGTCCGTGTGTGGGGGTTTCAGGTCGGAGCGAGCGGCTCTCAGCCTGCCCTGCCCGGCTCCCTTGTCCCGCCTTCCCAGAGCCCCAGCACGCAGCCAGGTGCTCGGTGCCTGCCAGCAGCCTCGTCTGGCTGAAAAGTCTGTTTTTTTCGAATTATTGAGCGATACACGTTGTGACCGAAGGGTGGATACGAGAAAGAATATTCATTTCACGTTTACAGGGTCGTTGTTTTGGTTTGGTGTTTCTTTCGTATCTTTTCTCATAGTAACAACTTCTAATTCCAGCTCTCTCTCGTCGCTTTCATCCTTATCAGCCGCTGCCTTAACTTTCCTTGGCGGTTTCCCATCACTCTTCTCCATGTGGTTGTCATGCCACTGTTAGGTTCTTTTCACTATGTTATGTTCCATCATCTTCTGATAAATGCCAGAGCACTCCTCACTGTCATTTATTCTTTCCCGTGAGGTTTTTCCCTGGAATATTTTGCAAAAAACCCTGTCGGAAATAATAGAGAGAAAACTTCTGTTTTATGTAACACTAGTTGCAGCTGTAAGTCAAGGTGGAGAAGTGTTTTATATGTGAATTATAGATAAAAGAACAGGAATTATGGGTGCCTGCCCTGGTCCTGGTTGGCGGGTTATGGACTTGTTCATCCCGTTGATTGTTACTCCATATATCCCTTTAGGAAGGGAGGTTCTTAGAAAATTGAGTTAAAATTTTAAATAAAATGAGTAAAAGGCTCAAAGTTCACTTTTCTGTTAGTGATATCAGTCAAGGACCCAGCAGGCCCAGCTTTTAAAAAATCAAGGTTTAATATTGCCCAACTTGAACCAAATTTGGCCTTGTAGGAAAAAAAATCTTAAAAGGCAAGCATCTCTTTTTAATGAGATGGCAAAAGGGAGACTCAGGTTAATACTGTTGTAACTCCTGACTGTATATTCTGCTCCAGCCCTAGTGGGCAGGTCAGGAGGCTGTTGAGGGTTTTTCCTTTTCAGCTGGAGCAGGTCCCTGATCCTGGTGATGGTGTGCTGCACAAATCAGATGTGGCAGAGCAGCTGGGGAGTCACTGCTTGGGCTGGGGGTGTCCCTGGGGAGAGGCACACAGAGCAGAACAGGAACTGAGGCAGGGCTCAACAATTAGGGGTTGTTTGGTCTCCTGGGATGGTCAGCTGCAGGGCATTTTGCCTGATAGGAGTCAGGACACACAGGAAACATGAAAGGCTCGAGGGGGTGGAGGAGAAGAAGGGGCATGAGCGCACTTGAAGGAGTGGGATGGGAAACAAAGAGGCCACTGTGAATTCGGGTAAGAGCAGGAACTAGGCTGGGGGATGAGGGGCACAGGGCATAGATCTGTACAGAATCAAATGTCATTACTTTCAACTGAATGAAATTACTCTGAAGATTTTTTTTCTTTCCCTGGCAATTAGTCTAAAACCGTTGGAGGACGGTGGTTATGACATGCTTGGGTTGGGCCACAAGCCTGAGTCTGTGGCTGCAGCAGCTTTGCCAGCAGGAGCAGCCACCTCCCTGCGCAAGATCTGCTGCTGCCCCTTGCACCATGTGCATGACTGCCTGGTGATCCGGGAGAGTGATCCCGTGGAAAACAAGGATGGGCAAAGAGGCAGAGGTGCTTCAGCAGCTCAATTGCACAACTATAGCTTGGTGAAAGCAACTGAGTGATTTCCCTCATGGAAAGGGACTCTCTTGAAGCCTGGATACCTAGGGAGCTGGACAGAGAACTGAGAATCTAGGCTGGATGTCTCTTAGTTAATGAAATGGCAGGTGCTTTAAATAGTTCATTACTGTTACAAGCTCAGGGTTTCTCAGGCTTGACTCGGATCATTGAATAGGCAAAGCAATTAAGTGGCATATGTTATTAATGTTTTTAAAAATCAAATGCAGGGCATTTATGAGAAATTTCTGAAAATGGGAGCTGAGGGGAGGAGCAAGTGAAGGAATATGCAGTTTTTCCTGTGTCTACGTAATGGTTTTCCTCTGGAACCTCATGTTATTGTTTAAGTGAGTGAGTCTGTGTCCTGGCGTGACTTTATGGTGCTGAGTTGTATATCCATTCATCTGTTTAGCCCAGAAATAAGTTTTGCACCCTTAAAATTAGGTCTGAGGGTGAAGTGGGGGGAGAAGGAGAAGCAGTGGAATGTCTGAGGCAGCTGTATTCAAAAACATAGAGATAAGAGCTTCAGCTTTCCCTCTCACAGACTGTGCTGTCTGCAGCATGGACAGCAGGACAGAGCTCTCCTTTGCTTTTAGCTAGCTGAGGCAGAGAAGTTCCCCAGATTTTTCTTTTTCTTCAAACTGATCAGACCTGCTCTGGACTAAAAACCCAGGAAAACACCGGGAGCTCACACCCGTGCACCACTGAGGCCTGGAATGTGACATTTGTCCAGCACAGGAGGGACTGATAAGAGACTGAGTGAGCTGAGCTACACCTCACAAAAAGGACTTTCTGAATTTGCCATCTTTTCAGAACAGCAAGTGGTTTTATTGTTTAATATTGTTCATCTCTTATGCTTGTGAGTACTTTGCTTCTTAAATAAACAGTTTTTTCCACTTTTCTCCAAAGAAATCTTTTCCTGAACCAGTAGAGAGAGGGGCCACTTGAATCTGCTTTCCCTTTGGAAGTTTCCTCCCAAATTTACCCTAAACCAGGACAGTCTGCTAGACTTTTCAAAGTAAAAGCTTACACTTTTCCTTCACTTTTTTTACCTTTTAGATAGCTTTAAGCACTGCTGCATGACCTTCTGTACAGAAAATAAGAAAAAAATGCCATCTAGGGGAGCTCTTGGCATCTTCTGATAATACTTCCATTCAAACTGAAAGAATACAACTTCAGGAGCATTTAGTTGAATAGTTAAGGAAAAAAATAAGTAATACATGTAGTTCATGTTGTCACTAAATCCAAAGTCAGTTTCTGTATTTCATGCAGAGTATTTGGAAATGTTTCTTTCTGCCTTTTTCTTTCAAAACTGAAATAAGCTGGCTTTGCTCTAGTCAAACCAGACTTAAGCTTCTTTTTATTGTGGAGAATGTTTTTCAGTCAGTCACGTGAGATTTTGTATTTTCACTGTACTTCACCAATTTGACCATTCTCTGGCTTCCTGTAGAAGATAAGTAATGTTCCCATTTAGTGATGGCAGGGACTTTCTTGGGCTCTCCTTTCCTCCCTGTTCACTCACTTCACAAATTTCAAGGCGTGTGAACTACTTGAAGGCGTGTTTCAGACTTGCAAAATTGAAACAAAGACATAATTAGTATGGAAAGAAAGGACAGAACCTAAGGCTCCAACAGCTTCTGTTCTGTGGTCCCTAAACTTTAAACTCTTGTCAGAAAGGCAAGAAACTGCAGAGATGAGCTGGGGAAAGAACATGGGTCACTTGTATGAAACCTTAGCCATTGAGGAGTGTGGGATGCTCCATGGGTGTGTAGGAGGATGCTTAATCAAATTTCAAAGTGTTTGGGATTTTTTTTGGTTTGTTATTTTTTTAGGTTTCTAATCTGTTGGGATGACTTGGCAGTTGTTTTTTGATATAAAACACAAAATGCTGCCTTCACAATGGCTTTGTGTGTGAGCATGTGCAGAGATGTGAGGGTCATGCATTCTGAGATCTGGAAATCGAGCTCATCTCCTGACCTTTGAGGCCTCTGAAGGAGAATGTTTTTAACTGCTGCTGCAGTTCATGTTCCCAGTGGAGTGATGCATTTTGAAGTCACGACAACACCTAGAATATCTGCCTTAATTTCTGCTCATTTAGTGGTGCTTGGGTGGATGCCAGTGTAAGACTTCTGGGGATTTCTGTTCTGGTTTTTTTACTTTTTAATTCTACAATACAAACGCTGTTACAGAAATCAGGTTCTGACTTAATGTAAGTTGTCAGCATATTCAGCTCACAGTTGTGAGCTGTTTTAAGGGGCAGCAGTTTAATTGTGCCTTTCCAAATATTTAAACGGCTGCCAGCCTCAGCAGAGTCATCAAGAGGTTAATTTTTTTCTTTTTTGTGGGAGTGATTTACTCTGGGTGATTATGTTGTCAGGCTGTGGGCTGCATCTGTGCATTAGAAAAGTCATGAAACCTTTAATCAGAGTCTTTCTGTGGCATAAGCACATGGAAGATCTGAATTCTTGTGGGTTTAATTGTTTAAAGACACAAATTCGCAAGCAATCATATGATTCCCAAAGTGAGTTTTGACCTCTGAAACCAGTATCAGGTGAATGTTTTTTCATGTGTGTAGCATGAGGCTTTTTATTGCAACTTTCCCATTTCATCTTACATGCATAATAAATATTTGTGAAGCTGTGAAGAAAAAAAATACTATTTTATAAAGAGTTTCATAGGTGGAATTGTATTGAATTAGCCTTAAGGCTGAAATATTTCTCAGTATGTGATAAAATGAGATTCCACCTGTCAGTATGAAAATGTGCATCATTTTCAGGGGAGGGTTATAAATGGAAAGAGCACTCTTGGTGAAGTATCTTGAAACAACAGTCACTATTCTTTTTGGTTTCACAATCTCCATCATTCAGCTAAAAATATTTTATCAAAGCACAGTTATTCTCTAAACAAAGAGAAATTAAAAAAAAAACCACCAAAATACATTTGTGGGACAGTTGAGTTTAAAGCTTCCTTGTCGTTTTCAAAACAGAAAGATGATGACATTGAAGAGGGAGATCTCCCTGAACACAAGAGGCCTCCAGCACCAATAGATTTCTCAAAAATAGATCCAGGCAAGCCTGAAAGCATCCTGAAGCTGACAAAGAAGGGGAAGACTTTGATGATGTTTGTCACAGTGTCAGGAAATCCAACAGAAAAGGAGACAGAAGAAATCACCAGCTTGTGGCAGGGCAGTCTCTTCAACGCAAACTACGATGTGCAAAGGTGAGCTGTTGTGCACAAGAATAAAGTTCTTTCCTTTGCAGAACCCTTTCTTTCTTCCTGAAAACCTTGCCATCTGTTCATCCTTTGCTGTTCTCCACCTCCATCATCCATTACTATTTCTCTGTTTCTTTGTCAGTTGTGAGAAAACTTGTGGTGTGATGCAGAAACCTTTTCAATGTTTATGCACTATGTGTGTGTGTATAGCCCAGATTCTTTTTATCTCACTATGGTTCAGCTATTTATCAGTTCTAGCTGCAGTAGTTTGCCTCTATGTGCTTGATGGAAAACATCACTAAACTCTGAAGACTTGTCACCACAAAAGGCTTTTTGTTCCCCTGTTAAAAAATGTGAATCTCTTTCTCAGAGAGAGAGAGAGCATCATTTTGAAACAGAAGAATGTTGTGCTCTTGTATTGAGGTTGAGAAGGCTTGCAATAAATGTATAAAGGAAATCTAATGCTCATTAGTGGATTTTACATAGTGCCAAATTAGTTCTAAATTTGTTTCCTTATTCTTACTTCCTTGGTTACTTATTGATACACATTTTCTTCTTAAATGTCCTAGAAGATTCTTCTGTTGTCCCCATCCCCAGGCAACAGCTAGACCAGCTTCTTGCTCTTAAACATGTGCCTCTGTCATGGGTGCTCTCTGGGCAAATGCTGGAGTGTTTGAAAAGCACTGAGTTAACTGACAAAATTACCGATTTTTTTCTCTAGGTTTATTGTTGGCTCCAATCGGGCCATCTTCATGCTGCGGGATGGTGGCTATGCCTGGGAGATCAAAGACTTCCTGATAAATCAGGAAAGGTGTGCAGATGTTACTCTGGAAGGTCAGGTTTATCCTGGCAAAGGAGCAGACGAAAATGAGAAAGTGAAAAACAAAACAAAACCTGAAAAAGCCAAGAAGAAAAAAGACGCGGAGAAGAAATCCAACGGTGCCAAAGAGGACAACCGAGCAACCAACCAGAGAGAGGAGCTATGACAGCCACGGTGCCCAGACTGAATCCTGCTCTGCTGCTCCTTGCAGGGAATCTGCTGATGAGTCCTGGGGTTGGGGAGGAAGGAAGCAGAGACTACTGAAGCCTCACTTTATGTTGAAATTCACCAGTTTACTCATTGCTGTTGGCCATTTGTTTAGTTACAGGAAAGGTAATGCTTCAAGAGAGCAATGGATTGCTTTAGTTTGTAATTTTTTTATGCTTTTGTTGTTGTTTAAAACTAGCATACAAATCTGTGTGTCTAACATCGCAAACTTAATTTAAGTGGAAAAGAAGAATACATCATCTGTTCATCTGTAGTAGCTGTGTCCATCTTGGGTGTGCAAATAATGGATTTACAGCTGCTGAGAGCAAAGTGCAGTGTGAAAAGATTCTCTTGGAAGATGGTTTGATAGACATAGTTGGCACAAAACTGCCCAAAGTAGCAAAGAATAGTGGCTGAAGATGCCTGATATTACAGGGTTTAGGGCATGTTTGGTTAGACTGCCTGTTTCTTTAAAATAAAGTCAACCCACTGTGTGCTAGGAAATCTGTGGCAGTGCTTAGGAGTGTGCTAGGTAGGAACTCTGCTAATGCACTCCAGATCTGTACAGGAGGGACTGGCTGTGCCCTTCAGAAGTGAATGGAATTGTAGCACCTGCACGAGCAGTGTCAGGGTGAAAAGTGAAGATGAATCCAGGGCATTCAGGTTGCTCCTGCTGCTAAAGGGCTGTGCCTGTGGAAGCACCTGTTCCATGTGCCCCATTACTCAGGCAGCGAGCTGGAAGAAAGAGCTTTAACTCTGAAGTTAATTTGGTTTACTGAGTTAATGGTTTGTTTAAATATTTGAAAAAGTGCTAGTTACAGCACAGAGTTAAACTTTGAGTTAGACATATCACTTACTGTTGATGATCTGGTTAGATTTTGGTGGGTTTTTTTCTTGGTACAGATTCCTGACTGACATGGTTGGTTGTAAATGACAGTTTGATTTGCATGCTATGAAGTTAAACATATGGGAGCCAATACTTTGTATAATTGGGGAGGTTTTGTTACTACTCAGATGGTATTCAGCCAAATGATTTGCTTAGGATTGTTTCCCTTCTGCCTTACTACCTGTTAGGGACAAAAGGCACCGAGTAGTGTGGTCCACATCATTTTGCAGAGGATGAGCACAGTATCAACTGTCTTCATTCAATACTGGTATGGTGTTACTTTTTCTTTAAGGTGCTAAAATCCAAGTGTTTTGGATAAAAGGTCCTAATTGAACCATAATGGTTGATCTTGTGGAATACTTCGGTACCAAAAGTATGAAACTGTAACTGAGTCCTTGTTCTGAAATAAAAAATGTCACTAAACTTACTGTTCTGAAGAGTAGAAAAACCTTTTAAATAGATCTGCATTTGGTTATGTGTTCAAGAGGCAGACTAACTCATCTTTGGTTTCTGTATCTAAGGACTAAATGATGTTGATGAAGGTTCCAGTTGATTAATTTTATTTCATTTTAATTGTATTTGTATGAATTTAGATTAAAGAAAACTTTGCAGCTACACTTCATTAAATAGGCCTGTACCTGTTTGAGTGGAAAATTAAAATTTGTTTCTTCAGGATTAACTTACTTTTTATATTCTACTACTAGTGCAGATGTGCAGCGGAGTTGGGAAGAGTCTCAGTGATACTTGGATAGTTGAGATGTGCAATCCAATTCTTGTGCATAACTAATTCATCATTTGGTCATATATTCTGGGTTAGCAGCACCCTTTGTAAACAATATTGCTTCTCATGTCAAGGGAAGAACAGAGGTCAGATGAAACTATGAAAATGAAATGTTAATGAGTTTTCGCTTTTCAGAGTTATAGTATAGAGGTGACAATTCAGATTTTGATCAGAAAGACATGGAAGTGCAGTTTGATACTCCTTTTTATGTTACTTCCTTTTTGATCAGATTGGGTTTGAGACTGTCAGAGAAACAATTACTACACTATAGATATAGCCCAGCTTTTTAGATACTTCGGTCATTCATAAATCTACATTTACAGTAGATTGTCTTTCCCTTTTGTAGTTAAAAGGAGCTTTGTTGAAACTGAACCAGCCAATTGATCTTTTTTCTTTTGGTTGGTTGGTTGTTTCAGGGTCAGTTGTCCATGCCAAATGCAGGTGAGTCTTGTGCCACGTAGCTAAATCAAATTTCAAAATGTTTGGGGTTTTTTTTTAGGTTTTTAATCTGTGTGATGACTTGGCAGTTGCTTTTTGATATAAAACACAAAATGCTGCCTTCAAAAAGTAAGTTTATTTTACTCTTCCATTTTTCTTCTCCCTTTTTCATGCTTTACACTGAACAAATACTGAAATATACCAGTAAGTGTAATATGGCAGTCTGGCAGGAGCTGCTTTACCCCAGCCAATCTTTCTCTACTATCACAGTTTATTACTTAAGAATAACCTGAATTGCCTTTTAAAACTGGTAAAGGATTTGAGACAGTTGCACTTGTCCTGGGACAGTGTTACATAACCAGATGTTTGATGGTGATTCAAGAAGCCCAAATCCTATATCACACATGAATATATATATAAAAATAAATAAATAAATATCCTCAAAAGGTACGTAAGACCAGGAATGTTCTGTGAGTGCCTCAGAAGATGGAGTCTCCTTTGGAGGCTTATCAGGCTTTCAAGAACAGATTTTTTGCTTCCAAATACAGGACATCCTTTAAAACTAATTTCAACCAGTAGGGTGGTAATTATAGCTCTTACTGTTTCCTTTTTTTTTTCAATTCTACACAGAGGTACATGGAAAATCATCTGTTTTCATGACAGTGAAACATCTGCTGCCTTTCTCCTCCCAGCATAGTGGTTTCTCTGTTCTAGTGCTATAACTAACTTTTCTGAGCTACTGTTAAATTTTTAACCCAGCTGTCCTACTCAGAAAAAACAGTTTGTCAGTGATGCTACACAGGATATGGTTGCACTTTGTGAAAAATTTCAAATGGACAATCAACTTTTTATGTAATAAAATGCTGGAAAAAATATTCTGGGTTTTGTTGGTTTGGGGTTTTTCTTTGAACTGTTCTGACACAAACTACAACAGGGATTCTGATCTTAACTTAGAGTGGTCAAAGCATTTCTCTGAACAGTCAGGTCAGCCTCTCTCTTCCAAGAGAATCTGCTTTTCTGTCACTGTTCCTGAACTCTTTCAATTTTGTCCCAAAAAGGAAATAATAAATTAAAACACCATTTTATAAATATACAGAACTTTTATCTGATATTTGGCTACTGTTCTTGATGGGTTTCTGGTAAGACTTATAAATGATTTCCATTATTTTATCTGTGGCTCATTTCCTTTTTTAATCAGGGAGTAACTCTGCCTTTTCCAGAGCTTTTTTCTTCTAATTGCATTGGATATTTATAGAAATTCAAAGAACTTGTGCCTGAATAGAGGGGATGCCTCTGTTTTAAAATGCCTAATTTGTTGGTACTGTCATGTATTTTTTATTAAGATTGCCATCCTACTAGGTCCATTGATACCCTGCTATTTGATAATTCTTACTCTGGAATAAAATGAACTCGTTTTGAATATCACTATTTTTTATCTTTTCTACTGTGCCCTTTTAACAGGACAAATCCCACTGAATTCAGGTACTACCAAATTGCCAGGAAGGAAAAGAAGAAGGAAAATCACTCCACTTGGTTTTTTGGACTATATTTTTTTTCCTGCAGTAGTCAGGTGGTGGAGGGGGTTGGACCCTGTGGCTCCAGGGCAGGAGAGCTCTGTGCAGAGCAGTTTTTGATTAGCATTTAAAAAGCTGCTGTGACACACAACAACCAGGCATTGCACAGTGCCAGGCTTTAGCCAGGGGCAGATGGGAAATGCTTTGTTCCTTTCCCTGTGATGCTGCTTAACAGAGCAGTGTTGGTACTGGCTGGGTTATCAGTGGCACTAGACCAGCTGTTTCTGTGATAGCAGAACCAGGTGTGTTAACCATCATTTAAATTAACAGCAGTAATGGTAATAAGTTGATGTTATATGTCATTATTGTTATTATTATTATTACATAGACATTGGTATTTTGGGAGGAGAAAATGGGACAGTTAAAGGAGCTTCAGCCTCTTCCCCATCTTATGGGCAAAGGCTACAACTTCTCAGAAACAGAACCTTTCTTTCTTTCTTACTCCAGAATTGTTGTGTCTCTGTTGCAGTGGGACAGAAGACACCCTTGTTTTTTACAGAAGAGCAACTGCCATGCTCTAATTCATGGAGTTTATAACCCAGACTTTTTTCCCTTAGATAATTTCTTGGTACCTCAAAAAAACCTGTGGGCCTATCTTTACTGCCTCTAACATCTGCTGCTTTTAAAGGTAATTATCAGTTGTGTCTGAACAGAGGCTGGACTTCTGTGTTAGCACCTGCCACAGGTTCTGTGGGAGGCACTGACCAGAGCATTGAGCCCTCATTAAATCATTAATATTTAAATCAGCTCGCCTGCCTTAATTGCTGGCAGAGTTACATGTCATCAGGGCTCAGTGTGCACTGAAAGAGGTGAACAGCAAGGCTCTGGAATTTGTTTGCAAGGTGCAAGGATTGAACACCACCATTAAGTGACTTGGATCTTGCTGTAACTTAAAGTTTTCTCTGTAGTGAGGAAGATAGATTGAATTATACGGGAATAATTGTAGTGCAAGGGTGTATTGAAAACAAGATCATGGTTGAGCACTTGCTGAGCCAATATTAAAATAAGCAAAAAGGTTTAAAAGGTGTATTTGTGTGACCATTGCTATTATTTCTGAGATTCATGCCTGCAGGCCATCTTGTATATGTGGGATTTTTTTTAACTTGTCCTTCCTGCAACTCCATTCTATTCAACTTCTTTTTGCAAAAAAAAATTAGAAATGAGTCAGTTTTCATCCCCTCATCTAAAATGTTATTTCACAAGTGTCCAAAATGGTACATATTTGAAATTGCATGAGACTTTTATATAAGTATTTTATTATTCATGCTGCCAGTTGTATCCACAGCCATACTCTGTGCCTTGCCAACCCTTGATAGTCAGCTGCTGTCTTTCAGGTGCTGTACAGCATGTTAATCACTGTGTGGACTTCAGATAATTGCACTTATAATAGGATGCAGTTGCCAGGACCTTAACGGAAGCACAGACATGCAAATGCTTTAGCATTTAAGACAGCAGTTGAGCACAAGATCTTGAACAAACAACTGTCTTGCCTTTAATGTGGGTACCAGGTAGTTTGTTGTGAACTAATGAGCTGTGTAACCTAATGAGGGCAAGACCACTTTCCTTTTTATCACCACTCCTCTCTGCCTCTATTCCCACATAACATCACCATTTAAACCGTATTGCTCAGTTCTCAGATAAGCCAACTAAATATATTTCAGCGATGTTGTTATTTCTGGCAGTAGTGATAGGCCAGGATAGTCTCAGAGAAAATCAACTTTAGATTTGTAATCAGAGCAGTCTGTGTTCAAGAGACAGAGCTGCAGCACTTGAATACTGGAGCTGGTCTACAGGAAAGCAGAAATAAATGAGCTGCATTCACTTTTTTAGCTGTTGCTATCAACTGACAGGCCCTTTGCCTTCAGGTGAGGTACCTGTGCTTTAAGAAACATTATCCTGTACTACTCATCCTGCACTAACACAGTAGGAGAGGAGATGGGTTAGGGTGGGGGCTGGTAATTTCATTGTGATCTCACATTACACCTCTGGCAAAGGAAGAGAGAGACTTATTTGTAGGGGGCTTCCCCTGAGCAATTTCCTGTTGAATCCTGTCACTGTTCCCTTATCACAGGCCCCTACCATGTCCTGATAGTGCTGAGACACTCCAGCTGAGCCTTACACTCCGAAAGTGCAAACAGTTCGGTCGGCAGCGGGCTGGAGCTCTCCCTGCCCGTTTTTTGTCAGGGTTATTCAGTGAGTCTGGCTGCAGCTCCACGGCTGAGGGAGCACCTCAGGCGAGCAGCTCCTGGAGGTGCTTTGTGCCGAAGCCACGCAAGAAGAAGGAAGGGTGGCTGCAGCCGTGGTTTGTACACATCCCTCCCCTGTCCTTTGGTCAGTAGGGAGTGGCAGAACAGCCCCTGAGACAGCTGCTGGGAGGGAAAGCCAGGACACGCCACAGCGGCTTCAGCGTCTGCCGGAGGTGATGGAGCGGCTGCTCTGAAAGGCCGCAGGGGCTGCAGGAAAAGCGCTAAATTTGGGGACACGGACAAACGGAGTTCCCTGTGGTGCACAGGGCTGGGGAGAATCAAAGCGCTGTGAAGCAGCGGAGGGAGCATCCCTACCCCTCGCAGCAGGGAGCAGGAGCTGTGACAGCTCCGTTTGGCGCCTGACGCCCAGAGAGAGAGGCCGGCAGCCATCGCACGGCTCGGCCGGACGGGGGGCGCCGGGAGCCCGGGCTGGGCCGGGCCACCAGAGGGCGCGCGCGGACAGGGAACGGCCTGGTCCCGCTAAAAATTAATAATTAATAATTAACATAACATAATATAACATTAATTAATATAGCATTATATAATGTTTATGTTATATATAATCTTTATTATATCATATCATATAAAATAAATTATGATATGTTAAAATGTGGCATTTCTGGACATGGTTTAGCGGTGGACTTTGAAATGCTTGGTTATGACTGCTGGACTCAATGACCTTAAAGGTCTTTTCCAAGATAAACTATTCCATTCTCTTCTAGTCTATGATACTCCTTTAATAATTTATATTATATAAACTTTATAATGTATAATCTAAATATTAGAACATGTTCTATTTTATGAAACAAATTATGTTATATTTTTATGCTTTTCAATCTTAGGTAACAGATCCACTCCATAATACACAGATACACATGCACACACACACACACACACACAGAGCAGCAGAGGCACAGCAGTGATGCCTGCCTGCATGCTGGCAGGAGTTGACGTGGGGGGAGCCCTCTTCACATCTCCCTTTGAGCCCCTCGAGTTGGGTGAATTTCCGTTTTCCTGGCCTGTCACCCCACAGTGCCCCACCTGCCCCAAATACAGGCCTTTCCCATGGCTGTAATATCCCCCTTCCCATTCCCATCTCCTTCCCTTCCCGTCCCCCTCTCTCAGCTGTGACCAGGCAGTGAAAGGCGCTGTGGTCTCTGTGGACTGGCCAACAAACGCAGACAGGGCCTGCTTGGCCCCTTGGGTTCTGTCTTTTGAAATAAGTAGGGAGACAAAACTGAAATAAGAAATTTGCACTGAATATTTATTTTGATAAACATTGTGTACTCCAAACAACTACGTGTTATTTCAGTTGTAAGCCACAATCTTTTGGAAACGACGTCCCAGGAGCTCTTGTCATCATAAACCCAACAGTCAATGCACCACCACGGTCTGTGGACATGGAGAGCTTTCAAGTGCAAAGCAGATTATCAGAAAAGACACATTGCCAACCTCCTTAACAAACTGGACAATGCTCAACTCCAGTAAAAATGCTTCATATGTCTGCAATTTAGTTGTCTTAGTGCCATTGTAATAAATTAATAGAAAATATATCTTTTTTTTCATTGGAAAGTCTATAAGAAAATGTACAAACATCTAACTCCGAAAAAGGACCAGCTGTTTCGGCGACAGGTAAAACAAGCAATTGAACAGAGGCAATAAAACCCAAACAACCGAACAAACAAAGAGACAAACAAACAAAATGCAATCAGGAAAACCCCACTCCAGCAATGGCAACTGTGTAGGCAAACATGGAAACATCTGCAGCAACAAAACCTTACAGAGAGGGTCACTGCAGCTTGTGCAGGGTGGGCAGAGGACGAGCACTCGGGGAATTCTCTGGTCAGAGTGTGCACGAGCAGTTTCTAGAACAGTCAGAGACTAAAGAGCAGTCATTTGTACAAAGCCCTTGCTGACTGGCGATGGCACCAGGCTCCATGCTGTCTCCAGAGGACACACGGATGGCTCCGGGCTGTGCAGGTCAGCAGGAGCCCTGGGCATGTCCCCAGCGTGGCTGTCCCTGCACACGGCCACCGTGCTCTGCTGTCCCTCGGGCTGACAGCCCACGGTGATTCCCACTCAGTATTCACAGCAGGAGACCCTCCCCAGCTCCAAAGCAGGCCCCCTGTGCCAGGCTCAGCATCACAGGACAAGCTGCTCAAGTTTTCTCTCTTAATAAGGTGAGATCTTTTAGGAAAGGAAAAGAAAAAGGTTTTTCCTAGAGCCAAGTCTTATGCTTTTACCCTGAGAATTCCCAAAACAGTAAAATGAGAGGCTGCACTTCAGCACAAAGGCAGCGTGCTCCTAGAAGCTGAACAAAGCAGTCCAAGGGGCAGACCCACCTGGTGGGGTGCTCCCGGATGTTCACACACTTGGAGGGAGCAGGAGAGGGGAAATGGCCAGTGAAGCACTGGAGAGGGCAACCCCGGCACTGGGGCTTGTACAAAGCCAATTCCCACTCCAGGCACATCCCAAGCCTGGCTTTCTGCCCACCCTCTGCTAAGTGCTCACGAAGGAAACACTCCTGCTGTGGTCCATCTCCTGGAAGCAAATGTGTTCCACCAAAACTGCTGCAATCAACAGCACTGGCCCAGTGCAGGGAAAAGGTTCAGACAACCCAAGATGACAGACCCAAGGGAACTCCTCTTAGTCTCTTCCCTTGCCTTCACAGATCTGGCACTGCTTTGGCCATCACAGGACATCAGATAAACCTTTTGGAGGATCATGGTTGAAGCACCAGTGAGACTGACTCTTTCATGGAATAATTTGTGAAATCCCCTAATGATCATAAGAATTTTGGGGAATAAACAACCCACCTTATTTGCCTTTTACAAATGTTGCCCATTCACTCTGTAAATGGCAGAAATGCCTAAGGAGCATGCATTGCCAGACTCTTGTTGGGAAGCTGGGAGGGAACTCTTGGCTTTTTTTTTTTTTTTTTTTTTTTTGTTAACTACAATACACATGACATTCAGTGAATTCAAAACAATTTTGTAGTAAGTCTGAAAAGAACATTTCCAGTTTTAAAACCCAGGAGAGGCTTGAGTGGAATGGAACCTACAGTACTATCTAAATTTTGTTCATGCTTGCTTTGACATTCAGAACAACTGATCTAAACCAGTATCTGCACAGCCTTTGGAATGACAACAAAATCCTTGCTTTTTAGTCTGACTTCAAGGTAACATTTTTGATACTGTGGGGAAAAAAAAAAACTTAATTACAAAAACAAAGTAGCCATCAGCAACTGGAATAATTTATGTGTCAGTGAGGACAGGCAAAGATAAAGTGGGGAAATAAACCCAAGTCTTACTGGCAAGATTGACATTCTTTGAAAAGCTTGTCATGGTGTCTTTCACACTTCCCCCCGGTCCTTAGATTTTTTAGAACAGCCACAGCCTCCAGAAACGCCTTTGTGGTATTTTGGGGCAACTGACAGAAATATCACTGAACACTAGAAATGCTTTCCGTGTTTTACAAGACAAGGTTTAATATCCCAGCTTTGAGAGATGCCCTTGTAAAGTCCTGATTCACTCTGATCTGCCATCATTATCCAGGTCTTTGTTTGGAGCAGGGGGAAAGGAGGTACAAGACATCCAATCCATCCAATCCATCATGGGGAGTCTCACTTTAATTCTTCAGCCACCTGGAAAGACCCCATCCAGAGCTCATGTAACTCTTACAGGAGGACCAAGAGGGAATAGCTTAAGCCTGAGGACCAGAAGGATCAGAAAGCAACACTCAGCAGAGCACTCTGATCCTGTTCCCTCTGATGTCCTGGGAAAGGCCAGGGCAGCTCACCCTATTTGATGCTGAGTAAGGTAAGTCCCAGTATTCCTAGTCAAAAATTGGAAGTCTTGAATTGGGATGGCATTAGCTGGCAACCATAAACTGATCCTGCATGTTGTTATACAGAGGGAAAGGCTGAATGGGAAAGGCTGAGAAAATACATGTGCTAATTGACATTGCCCTCCTGCAGCTGCTTGTTGAAGGAAAATTTCCTATTTGCACAACCACTATTAAAACTCCTTGATCCATAGGAAAAACACAGTTTTCTGAGGAGGCAGAAATAGATGGTTCCATCAGTCTCTGCTGGCATGTTTTGTCCACTCCTTCTGTCATTTCTTCCCCAGCTATGTGCCATGGGCTGTGTGTACAACACACACCCCAAAGAGCTTGGTCAAACCTCACAGAAGCTTTAGGAGAAATGCTTACAGTCCAGTTACACTTCCCAGCATCCAGGTAATCACTCAAATCCACTCTTTCTACACCAGATTGTCAACCAGGCTTTGAACTGGCATTCCATGTCTACGTGAGCAGCTAGTTACACTGCGGAAAAGGAAAAGTCAACTTAGAGGAGGGTAGAAGCAACAATCCTTGATGGTCTTCAGACCAAGAACTCCCCTTCAAGAGGCAGCACGAACGTCAGTCTGTCCCAGGAGCTCTGATAAAAGCAGCACCTGGAGAAGCAGCTCAGACCCTGCTGAGTCCCGCCAAAGTCGGGCTCAGAGCCTGAGCCAGCCTGGGCTGGCCAGCACAGAGCCCACGCTGCCCACACTGGAGGCTCTTCTGCCACACGTGGCCACTCTAGCTACTTACAGTGCATTTCTTTTTGAACAGCAACAACAACACAAAATGCTACACTGGTGGCGCAGGTGGGCGAGGCCCGCGCAGAGCGGTCAGTAGTCCGTCCGTCCGTCTGTCCGTCTGTCTGTCTGTGCGTCCGTCCGTCCCACGGGGCAGTGCTGGCGGCCAGCAGGCACGACAGGGTGTCCTCACAACTTCATTTTCTTCACCACAGGAATTGGCAGTGCTTGGTAGATTTTAGCTGAGTCCTCGTTGGTGGCCAGCTTCACCCAGACGGGCCGGAAGCTGCCTTTGAAGCCAACAAAAGCCATTTTCTCTGCAAATCAGAGCAAATGCATTTGGAGTGCGCCAGGAACCCACCTGTGTGCGTGGCTACACCTCGTGGCTGGAGGGGTGCAGGTGCACAAGAGCCATGTGTGTAACACACACACACAGATGGAATCGTGCCAAAAGCTCATAGAGATGATTGCAGCAATGTGCACATGGAGCTCTATTCTAATGCAGTATGTGATGCTCTGAAATCAACACTCTTTGTGCCATCAAGTCAGAATGTTTCAAGAGAAAACCAGCCAAAACCAAGTTCAGACAAGTAAAAAGTCCTGGTTTGGGGCATTTAGTGGGTGAAAAGCTCAATATTTCTATTATTGAAAGGTCTTTTTATCTAAAATTAATCTGGAAAATCAAAACTCCTGAATTATTTACTTCTAAGAAAAACTGGCAGTGTTTTTTTTCTATTTACAGTTTTAAATGGAGCATGTTACTCAAAGCTGCAGTGGATACAACCTTTCTGAATAAATAAATTCCTAGTTTCAGCATGTTTGAGCACACGCTGATAGAAAAAAGCAAGGCAAAGTTTAGAAGCAGAAAAAAGGTCCCTTTACTGGAACAATGGGAGGTTAGAAATGAGTTTTTAAAAACTGGTTACCTTTTAACCTAAAACCTTCTCCTGCTCCAAGTTTCTCCAGTACTTTAGTCCATGGTCCCCTTGAAATGAATCTCCCTTTAGATGTCATCAGCACTATGGAGCTGAAGGGAACAAAGAGGAGTGTAAATGGATGAAGAGTCAGAACACCTTCCTCACTTGTTTGGCCTGAGCACCAGTAACTCCTGCCTGTGTGTTCACACACCCATGAACTACAGTGGCTTCAGCTTTAATGCTTTTCAAAGCTTTCCAACAGTTTGGTCATAGATTGTTTTTCCAGTCATGCAAAACCCATTAGAAAGCAGACAGAAGTCACATTTTTTTATTTTTAAACATGGTTTTCTAGGATGATTTAAATGTTTCCAACCTGCAGTTCCATCCCTGGGATGCCCTTAGCGAGTCTCAAGTAATTTCTTGTTCTTTTATTAGCAGATTAAACCTGCAGAAATTAACTTTTCTGATGCTTTTCCTTTCAATGTGCTTCTTTTTAAAAAGTGTGTTAATATTATTACTACTATTCCTGATCAGGATCTGGATTTAGCCAGGATTGAGATTTTTGTAAAGCAGGATTATGGCCTCTCTGAAAAGACTACTTATTTCTTATATGAAAGAAAAGTGAGAAATTACCATGCTTCCCTGAAGTAACTATGTGGTGTGATTTTTGAAACCTCTAGAATTATTTAAGACAATAGAAACACATCTGACTGCACCTGCATGGCACTCTGCTCAAGCTTCCCCCAAGTCTCTAGAGTAAATGCCAGAACAATATCCTGTCGATCTACCCATAGCTATTTCAGATGATTTGTCACGAAGCAGTCATATTTGTATCAAATGTTACACATCAGATTTCAAATCCAAATAGATGTAAAAACAATTAAACATATTCACTTCCCACGAGCACTCCACAAGCTGATTGCTTTGGTTAACGGGTTTCTGATGTGGTGCCAACTCTCCTTTCAGCAGAATAAGCCATTGTCCTCCAAGGTGCAGGAACATCTTTTGGCTACTTATCACTTATTTCCAAAACTCTGCATTCCTGGCTGCCCATATTTAAAATACAAAATAATCCAGCCTTTAGGTCCAGGCAGGGGAATGTGCAAAGGGGAATGTATTTTATTAGTGGAATTATCTGTTATTTGAGAAACCATACATGCAGTAAAAAAATGCAAGCTATTGACATCTGTATGGATCAGTGCTTTGTGAATTTAGGTCTGCAGTTTGTCTATAACCCACAACATAAATGCAGCTCTGCAGTTTATTAATCACATGCAGTCCTGCAAGTTATCTGGGGCTCAATCAGTCCCTGAATCAGAGTGTGCATCCTGCTGCCTGCATGTTCTGCACACATCTGGGCTCTTTTGGAGTCATCAGGCACAAAAATACATTGGGTGTATTGCTCTGCTGTTGGGTGTCTGGCCCATGTTGAGTGATAAAATCTGAGAAAAAGATGAGTGTTATGCAGCATTCCTGTACATTGCACCTTAGTGAGAACAGATTATTTACTCACTGATCTTTGATGTTGTTGACATAATTCTCTATCTGTGCTGGGATTCCTTGTAGAATGGAGTTTTTGAATGTCACTCGATCAACAACTTTTCCATGGTGTCCATCAATCACAACCAGTTGGATACCCTCTTCAGTGAGGAAAAACCTGACACCATCAACCTGGGCAGGGGGAAAAACATTCCTGATCTCTCACAGTAACACAATTGCAAACAACTACATGTAAGAAGCATTGATAGTCTTGAGTCATGGGACTGCTGTTTGCTTCAAAGGGCAGAATTCCAGGTCTCTGAGGTCCTGTTATCCTGCCTATCAGGAGAAGATACAGCTTTTTTTTTTTTTTCAAAATACAAAGCAGAAATTACCCGAATTTCACTCTCCATGATAACTTTGTAAGCAAGCTTTCCATGAAGATAAAGCAAATGGTGTAGAATTGCACCCCATTAAGTCTGTTGAGAGGATTTGCTCACCTCAATGTATGCAAAGTCATCCTTCAGGTGGAAGTACTGTTTCTTGTAAGTTTCTATTTTCACTTCAATTAGGTGGTCTTTGGTCTTCTGTTTGCAAAATGAAAAAAACCAGATTTTCTAGTGAGAATGGCCATTACCTGAATGCTGCATTTTCAATGAAAACATTTCAAACTCTGAAATTCAATCAACAAGGAAGCTACATAACAAGCACTGACTTGCCAAATTAAATTGCTAATGAAACTGGGCACAATGGTAACCTCTCTGCTCATCCTGTCACCAGTTAAGCTGTTTCACCAAATGGCAGAGTGATTCTTACTTTGCAGAGCTGACACACAGTTCACAGAGGCTTTGCTGAGCATTCCTGTTTCAAGGGTGATGAGTGAAAAAACCCAAGTAACAGGTAAATATCCTACTTCCTCCCCCAGAACCAGACTGGATACTGGAGATTGTGTTATGCATTATATAAATGAGAATAATTCAACTCTCCTATTCAGTCCCCTGTCTGTCACTGCTGTCCTTACAGCCTGGAGCAGCTGGAGGCTCCAAAACCACATTTACAGGACCAACCTGTGTTCCAGCTCATCAGTTTTCACCCTGTGCTTTCAAGAACAGCACATCATGTCAGAGCCCCCAAAGAACAACTATACAGCTTGCAGGGTCTCTCCACATGTTGCAAGAATCTGTTTCACATTATTTCACCTGCCTGAACCATTTCAGGAAATCATGCACAGCATACACTGACCCTGGCACAAAGTTTTTCTGTCTGTGGGCACAATATGTGCCAGATTTACATGAGCAATGATTCTGGGGTAAGAAATCAGCTGCTTTACCAGTTGTGCACTGGAGAGTTTCTTTGGCATTGGCACTTCCACTATTGGTGTCTCAATGTACTTGGGGTAGGCTGTGGCCTCACAGTCGCTGGCACCAGCTGTCTTTGGGATCACAGCTTTGATTCTTATTCGCTCACAGCCCTTTACAGAGCAGAAAGCAAACTTCTCCTTCTCATTTTGAGCTTTGAGTTTCAGAAACAGCAGCCTGCAGGCAGGAGGAAAAAAAAAAACAAACAACATCCTTCAAACTTTTTGTGCAAAAACATACTGTTCTGGTGGACTCCTTCCTATGCTTTGCAATAATTTTCATTGCAGCCCTTGGCGCCATGTTTTATAGTGCCCAACATCCTACATGCAAATAAAAGGGAAAACTCACCTCAGAAATAGTTTAGGGAGCTCATGAAAAGTAAAACAGAGAAATCAGGTAGCACCTGAATGCCTTCTGAGCTCTATTCTTTAGTGATACATATATGTAGAAATGCATGCCTTGTATTTTAGCTCTTTCTTTCCCATTATTTGAATCCTTTAAAGTAACAGGCTTTACACTTAGTTCCTGTGCATCCCTGTCATGGTGTTTATAAATAGTTGTTGTTCAAAACAATAAGGGCTGTGCATGTCTGCAGTTAAGTTTCGTGGTCTGCACTTTGCTTTTGTCTCTCTTTTTTTTTTTTCCTAATTTGTATTCACTTGGAAAAGCATTTCCCAGAGTAAGTGGCAGTGCAGCAGAGGCTGTGAATGACTGGCAGGCCTGGGAGTCCCAGGAAAATTAAACACTGGTCACATTCCCAGAAAACCCTCCAGGTTTGGTTGTGATCCCTGCTAGTGGCATTAGCCAAACAGCTCACAGCTCCAGCAGCATTCCCAAAGCAATGTCCAAACCAGCCAGGCCTGCTCTTACCCAGTGTCCTCATCCCAGTAGTAGTAGCCTTTGGTAGGATATCTGTGCTCCAGTTTCTCCATTTGGGAGGTTCTGTAGAAGGTTCCAGTTTTGTATGTTTTCTTCAAGAGACGGTTGTGGATGTCTGAGAGAATGGAAAATGTCGTCCCTCTAGGATAGCAAAATCCTACTTGGATCCAGTCATTCCTAAAAATAGCAAAGACCCACATTGCAACAAGTTATAACATAACTATTATTTTCCTGGGCATGCTAGAAGCCAAAGTAAATAATTTACAGTAAGTTTTTTCCTGTCCAGTTAAAATGTTCATGGTTTAGAATGGATTAATACAACATAAATTAGACACAACAACCATGGGTTAGTTAAGCAATGTAGGGCAGATCTGCTCCTGACTTCTACACCTGTGACTTCCATGCACCAGGAATGAATTAGCTCTGAACTTCCAAAAATGAACTGTGTTATCTTACAGAGCTTCCTGGGGGAGGAAACAGGAACCTGAGATGGCTCATGAAAAGATGGTGAACTCAATGGACTTCCTGTAGCAGGAATGTTCATTCTGGAAGAGCTCATGAGGTGATGACCTCACCCATTAAAAATGTGCAGTTACATGACTGTACTGGAATGCTGGGACTCAGTTCACTCACTTGTTGAAGTTGATGAGCCATATGGCCAGCTCTTCAGGGGCTGTCTTGTCCCAGTGGATGGTGTAGCCTTTCCTCAGAGTTACAACTGGCTGATACTGCTGGTAATGAGTGCTTTTGCTCAAAGCCCCTTCCAAGTAGAGTGGGTGATTGTGGTAGTCATTTTTTATTATTTTCATTTTCAGGTTGGCTGGCTTGTAGGCTTGGATGTATATCTAGATGGGAAAAAAAACAGAACAAAGAAAAGATCACCAAGGGTTTAATGAACTACAGTGAAAGGTCCAGACAATCAATAGATGTGGGCTGGTGCAAGTCCTGTGTGCTGGGCAGGGACCTGTGGGCTGTGCACTTCTGTTCAATTTCTTAGGCTTCTATTTCAAAAAAGCAAACTGTTTTCAGGGGGAAAAAAAGTCTCATTTCCTCATCCACTGAGTTCAAGTGCATGTGCCAGAGGCTGCAGCAGGGCTGAGATATTCCACAGCATCCTGCAACCCTCAGCAGCAGGACTGTATCTACCTCAGACATCTGACTTGTGCTGAACAAGGATCCTTCTGTCTGGATTTCAGAAGCCTGAGACCCAGCTCAGTGGTTAGAAATTGGCTGTAGTGGCACTACACACAAAAAACCCCAACTGTTGCAACACACAAGGCAAAACCAGGCCCTCTCAGCAGAGGAAAGTGAGGACTCTCATGGCAGCAGCACTCAGGGCTCCTGTGGTGGGAAGAATGGTTTGGTGGTCACACACAGGAGGAAAAACCATGAAAGCTGAAGTCTAATTTCAACTCATCAGCACATTTCCATAACACTGTGGGCAACACTTCCCTCCATAAATCAGGGAAAAATAACTAGCTGACAGCCCATGGATTTATGAATATTAATCTGTGAATGCCCACAGAGCTCTCAGGAGGCTTCAGGCAGAAGTTGTTGAAGCTGTCAGCAGCCAAGGCCAAGGTTTCAGAAAACACACCACAGTATTTCTCATGTTCAAAGCCACCTGTGCAGACATGCTGATAAGCAAACACTGAGCACTCTGAAGAAAGTCCATTTCTACAGGTCAAGCTTTAAAGTGCCACGAAATTTTAACCAACCCCAAGTGATAATGACAGTGCAAGGTAAGCAGCCTTACCTGTGCAAAGTGCCCGCTGCAGATGGAGCCTCTCCAGTCGGGCACGTCAATGCAGTCAGGGTGCTTGATTAACCAGTTATCTTCTTTGATCAGGTATGAGCCTGGATATTCTGACACAGAACCATCCACATCATGAAAAACTGATGTTTTGTCACCATCCATATCCAGATCATTGAACCATGGGCCAGGCTCTCCAAAGAAGACTCTTGAAGTAATCTAAACAAAATGGTGGAACAAATTTACATCTCCAGAAAGGAATTCACCACTTAGAGTACAAGAAAAGGATGACCTTGGTCACTACAGGGGTTCAAATTACCCATTTTCTGACTTAAAAGGTGTGTTTGACTTGTCAGGCAGAGCAGACACACATTTCCCTGCTGACCACGGGGGAAAGGCTAAAACCCCACAATTTCAGCCTCACCAGTGGGAAGGTTTGTTTTAAAATTCTGGAGGAAGGTTCAGGAGACGGGGAGATTTCACGAGAGCCACTTAATTCATTGTTTGCTAACACAGTTTCAAAGTTCCAAGCCACATGAAGTCATACCAATGTGGGAAATAGTCAGCCCTGGGAAATGGCTGCTCAGGCAACTTCTGACTGATATTTTTATCCAGCATAAATAAATGTCATGTCACCAGCCTGCCTCGTGCAATGTGAGAGTGACCAACCAACACTTTTAGGGGAATTTTGCCTTTCCCATCATATTTGGCACTGGTCAGCACTTTTCCTGACCTGTGAACAAGCCTGCTAATTTTTTGAAAATTAGGCAACACAAATCACTTCAGCCCAACCACTTTATTTATTTATTTGTTTGTAATGTTTGGCAGCTGGATTTAACAGCTGCTAAAGGTGAACCTCAGTGAAATAGTTAGCACGTATTTGTGCAGGCAAATACAAAAATAACTCAAAAGAACAGGCCCCAGGACGGGTTCAGACCAGCACCCAGAGGTTCATACTGTAATTCAAAATTTGGCAAACGCCTTTTGGCTGGACTCTGCTCTCATTTATGTCTGCAGAACTGGAGTCTGGAATTACCCTGGTGTGCAGGGCTGCAGAATTATCCTGCATCAGCTCAGTTTCACTGGCTGTTCCCCAAAATCAGTATTTTCTGCTTCTAGGTCAGTCAGGCCTTTCAGAACAGACTTCCTTCTGTTGCTTTAATATTATACCACTGTTGAAAATAAAGGGGGGCTGATTCTTCAGTTTCTGAGCCATACAGAAATGGAAATTATTTTCACTTCAATGTTACTATTTTAATTTTTCTTTTTTTAACTGATCCCTGCATCTGTTTTGCTGCAAACCTGACAGACAACTGGATCTTCTCGCTATCGCACCCATCACATTTCCTCTTTCTTTTCACTGTTGGACTTCAGGCAGAGACAACCGGCACGGTTTTCTCCTTTTTGCCCGGTTTTCTCCTTTTTGCCCGCGCCCCCCTTGCAGGGCACAGAGGCCGTGGGGCAGGTGACTCACGGGGACATCCTCGAAGCGGATGGCGGTGACGTTGTTGTTGGGGCAGCTCTGCCAGGCGTTGTTGAGGCGGAAGGCAAGGGCGCTCGTGTGCCGCCCGTCCAGCGCCGCGAACTTGCGGAACGTGCAGTTCTGGACGTTGATGGGCCCGTCGTAGAACTGGATCCCTCGGATGGGGAAATCCCTAAAATGCACGGGGAGCAGACAGAGAGACTTGGTCACGGCACGTTAGCATCAGGAGGAGATGCATTCTAGGCACGCACGGTCCCACTGCGCTTGTTTCGTGGCTGCTTTCATTTCTTGCAGGCCATAGGATGACTCCTAAGTTCCTGCTTTGGAAGAGAAGGGATTTCCCTTCTTTTCAGCTCTTATCCTTGCAAGTTCAGCTCAAGTTCTCTTGTGTTGAACAGATCATCTTTATTTAGTCTGTACTTCTCCAGGGAAGGAAGTAACAGCAATGCCAAAGGACTGACCTAAAGATGAATAAATTCGTGTTTGCCATCAGAAATGAGTTCTGCAGCAGTGAAACCTGAAACTCAGCAGAGCTGTGCAGACTCCTTGGGCTGAGTAATGGCAGGGCTAAAAGAAGTCCCACCACATCTTTCAAAGGGACTTGGAGAGAAGCACTGAAAATCAACTGCAATAAAAAAAAATGTTTTTGAAAACAAGGAAAGGTCCTAGAATCTATAGAGCTAAGAAGAGTTGACGGGGCAGATTAATTAATCTTTATCAGCCTTTTCTGTTATCAGCTGCAAGGTAAAGAAGACACCATTTTCACACCAATTAAATAAACAAGATGCTTAAGGTCTTTAAGAGGCTAAGATAAGACATTTCAGATTTCACTTATGATAAATAAATTTGATCCCATCCTCGCATGATCGATCCCTTAGAGAATTCCTGCTTGCTCCAGTGCGTTTGTTCTGAGTTTCTGCATATAAAATCCAAGATGAAATATGTCCACATACATGTATGTATAAAGGATATTAGGAGAGTCATAGCAGGATGGGTTTTCATTATTGGTATAGTTTATAATAAGTCTCCAGCATCACTGCTGACAGCAAAATTGAGGCCTGCAATATGGCAGAAAAGCATCAGCTGAGCCGTTTGCTCACTGTGAAGCTACTGTTAGGATAACTGTGTTTTTAGGAAGCAAAAGCATTGCACTTGCAAACCAATCTGTAGGACTAAGGTCTAGGAAGAGACCACACATGAGGTTCACTAGCCATTTCAAAACTGCCTAACAAAGGCATCAAAGTCCTTTGCAGGAGTAACAGCAGCACTGAGCACACCCATGACCACATGCAAGCCTGGGAAGGGGCTCCTGTGAGTCTTCCTGGCAGCTGATGGAGCTCAGCTCATTGCTCAGCACTGCTGATCACACGTACAGAGGTGCCCTGCTAGCACAGAGTACTCTTGCTGTCCTCTCAAATTCCCCTGCTAAGGGGAGGGGGAAGGAAAGAGGAGCCTGATCTGTCTTGGCAGCCTGCAAGGATGTACCTGCCAGCAGCAGCTGCACACTGAGGACTCTGGGACTGGGAAATGAAATCCTTTCTGTGTAATGGTTATTAAGCTGAACAGCACTGAGGGAACCACACTGGGCTGGATTTGTGCTGGGAGCAGGGACTGTCAGTGCTTTGATGGGCTGAGCTCAACTTACGGGCCGATGGGCAGGGTCCTCCCCCTGTGATCCAGACCTCCAGGCCCCCAGATCTCATTGTCCATCGTCTCTGTGCCCACGTTTCCACTCTCACCAACAAACAGGCTGTTCTTGATTTCCTGCTTGGAGCCGTCGTCGTGAGGGAAGGTGCCACCACTGAGGAGAAAGGGCTGGAGGTGAAAGGGCTGCTCACACCCAGCCCCAGCACGGTGCCCAGGCTGCCACACAGCCTGTGCCACACTCACCTCGCCAAGGTCAGGCCAATGCCGTTGTCAGCAAACCTGCCAAGAGAAGAGAGATGCTTCACAAGAGATTTGGGGTTGCTTTGGTTTATCGTGTCAAACTCTAACAAGCAAACTAGTGGGGGACAGCAGGGATTAATTACTGTATGGTGCTCAGGGGCAACTCGGGTTTTTCCAGACTTGCTCCCATTCCAGTTTTAGAAGATCTCCTTTGGCACATCTTGCAGAATATGCAGATCACATGAAGCAGCAGACACACACCTGATTGCTCCAGCTGGGGTTAAGATGGTGATTACTAGCCATAGTTTACTTGGCTGATAAAGCTTTATCCCTTTGTCTAATGATCACATGCTTTTCTCTGGGAGATAAAAGAATCATGCTTATCTCCCACTCCAACCAGCTTTTATTATTTAATGGTGCTTTGCCTTACACTCTGTGCTTCCCTGTCTTCACCTTTCACAAACTGCTTCCATAAAAAACCTTTGCAAGGTGATAAAGAGAGAGCAGCCTGGCTTCTCTTTCCTCAACAGGAATACAGAGATCAGAGCTTCCTTATCAAAAATTTAAAAAAAAAAAAAAATCTTTCTATTTTGCTGAAATTTCAAGATAAGGTAAACCACAGATGTTGGTCCTTGACTCCTGCTTAGAGAAATGCTACAATGAATTGATAGTTCGAGCCAGTCTTGGTGGTGCCTTCACACCGGCATCACTTCCAGTCTGTCACTGATCCTGGCAGTGGTTTGGGAGCAGATCCTCTCACTGTGCTGCAGTCTGTAGGTGGCAGCCCTTCCCACCCTATCGCCTTCTTGCTTCCCTGCAGGCCACATTAAAGCTGGCCCTGTTAATGGGATACATAAATTAGATTCTAGCAATAGAAATGGAAATGGCTCTAGCTATAAAGACGATTACAGTTTGATGGTTGCTTCCTCCAATTCACACACACTCAGAGATTTGCTGCTGGAAACTCATAAAGCACTTGGTGTTTTAGCACCCTCCACACGCTGCCTTTGCTCCATCAGCAATGCAAATGTCCCAGTGACCTGAGTGGGATCTGTGAGGACAGCCCTTGCTGGCCGTGGAGCGGGCTGGATTCTTGTGGGTCATAAGGAACACAAACAGTATTGCCCAAAATGACATTTCTGAGTGCTCTGCTACAGCCCCGTTCTCACCAGCTCACTACTGCCAGCTTATCCCACCGGCTGCTTCAAGAGGTTTGGGTCACTCCAAGGTAAGCCAGCTCTGGCTGGGAATTGGACACCAGATATCAGCGTGGCTGCCATTCCCACCAGGGCTATCACAATATCCCTCATAAAGGGGCTTCTTCCTTTTTCTCCTCTTCACTAGGATTGATATCAGGAGCCTGGCTCAGAAACAGAAACTGCAGCAGATCATCTGTTTTCAAGTGCAAAACAAATATCAGCTCTGGCCAGGGCAGGAAATGGCCTTCAAAGAGCACAACACACACTTGCCCAGACTCCTTCCCTTGCTGCTGTGATGCATAATTTTATGTCTGCTTCATCAGTACCTGCTTATTCAGCATTACACTGAACCACATAAAACTGATCTGTGACCAGACTGAGCCAGGAAAGGTGGTGAATTTAACTGTTTTCTTTTCAAAGCACCTCATTTTTCATATTAAAAAAAATAGGTTTTATTTTTAGTTATTTGCATCTTGTGTCTGCGTTTGTGTACTGTGACGATTTATGAATGCTGGTCAGCATCAGACAGAGAAACAACCTGAGGGCTCCTCAGCTCAGACAAAGCAGGTTTTGTTTGTGTAAAATAATGCCTGTGGTGGCTTAACATTTCATCTTCATTTCAATCCTGGCCATAGGAAAGGTGCAAAGCGATATAAATAGTCTGAACCACAGCTATGCTCACCATAAACACCAGGCTGAACTCTGAGAGTTGAAATAAGGCAAAACTCACTGGCAGTTGTCCAGCCACACATCTCCACCTCGCAGCCAGGCCCCGTGATCCTGATTCTTGTAGGCAATAAAGCCCTCAATTATGGCAGGTTCCCTGGGCTTCAAAGGATCAGCATCCTTGTGTGGGCTGTACCTGCAAGCAGAAGGAGAGAAGAAAGGTTGGCAAGGGAAGGTGGCCTTGCTGCCTGCAAGGCCCTGCTAAACATCTGCTTTATGGCAACTCAGGAGCAGCTCTGGGACCACAGTCCATCCACGTAGCGTGTCTGCTCAAGCTGTGATGGCCAGACCCAGCTGCCAAGGGAAGGAAGGTCCAGGCAAGGCAGTTGTAAAGACCTGCTCCAAGTTTCTTTTCACCTTTCCGGAATTGTATTGCTGATATATTGCAGAAAGCATGGAAAGTTTACTATTGCCCCCAAATGTTCCAGATATTTTTTTTTGATCCCTTACTGCTATCCTTTAGTATGTTCCTGTTATTTAGATAAATATCCCTTTGTTTTCCCTTTTGAGCATTCTTATCTCCTAACTCTGGCTATACCGTGGCCATGAGTACCACTGCCAAATTTTTCTTGCTGTGGAGAGGAATTAAAAAATCTTGGAGAGGGGCTGAGAGTATGTCCTTCACTACTCCCACTACACAGGACACACGTACAAGATTAAGTAACCCTGAAGTTCTCAGTATGATGAAATATTGGCCTGATTTGGTGAAAAAAAGCAGACAGAAGCAGAAACTGCAGCAATGTGTGCCCTCAGCTGCTCCCTGACAGCCACTGCTGGGGCCACAGGATCTGAGCAAGGTGATGCTGAGCTTGGCTGTCATTTAGCCCGTCCTGAGGCACCACGCTCCTTTCTGCTGTTGGAGGAGCATCCTCATCACACTACACAGTCTAGGAAACCTGACAGATGAGTATCCAACCCAGGGCCAGCAACGGATGGTCCAGAGATTAAAATTCATTCCTCACCATGGATAGCAAGGCCAAGCTGTCAAATTGCTAACAGATATTCAATAGCACTTTGCTTTGCTTAATAAGCCATCATATCAATCTGAAACTGAGCATCAGGCTGATAGGGTTCCAATAAATGAATATTGCTTTGGCAGCTTCATCACTGTGAATTTACTTTCAGAGACAGATTTAGTATCAGCTCTTGTGAATTCCCCAGGCACTGTTAAGTACAGATATTTTCAGATGGATTCCAATTTCATCCACATCCATGATAACTGGAGGAACACTACAGGGTCCAGGATTTGACTTGGACGTTTAATGCTGTAGCTGAATGGAGAATAATCTCTCCAACTCTGTCACTGTCCAGCCTAGCTCACTGTTTGCTCCAGCCAGCCCAACTTTAGTCATTTCTTCAGTTCAGTCTTGACACAGGAAAAGTGGAAAATGGAATAAATAATCTGAGCTGCAGTTTATGCTGCTGGGTAATCCCCGAGCACAACCATGAGTGCATTATGAATTGTTTGGCTTCCAAGGGCCATTCCTGCCCTTGTATGGCAAGGGAGAAATTGCCTTTTCTAACCACTAACTGTGCCTGTGGCAGCAGGCAGCTCCCCAGGGCACGTGTTCAGCTGCATGGAAAAGCAGCATCAGGCTCCCAAGAGCAGGCTGCTCTTAAGTTTTTTTTTAGCAGCTACTTTTACCATTGAATTAATCACTTCAATTAACTGAGCATTAAAATAATGTAAATAACATTCACTTTTGAACATCTTTTAGCATCAGCTGCTAGCCAGGGCACCAGGGTGATGTGGATAACTGATATCTGAGCTCCTGGCTGGGCTCTCCTGGGAAGGAAGATGGATCCCACTCCTGTAATGCCTGCCCAGTGCATGACTACAGTAGTCTGGGTAACCCACACTCCAGAGATGAGAAGGAGATAGAGTTATCCCCTGCTGAGCAGAGGCTTTCAGCAGGTTTTTCTTCCCTTACACAGTTTCTTCTGTCAAGAAATGCAGTTGTGGGGGGATGTAGGTTAGGGTGCGACTGGAGGCAATTGGTTTGTTAGGAAAGAAACTATGAAATTTGAGAGTATTTAAGTCCTTTTACATGTCTGGGGGTTGGTAACTAAGAGCCAGACTCAAGCTCTAATGAGATACAAGGGTGCAAGTGCAGCCCTTTCATCAGCCTGCTCTGGGGCCAGTTGTGGGGACAGAGTAAGCTCTCAGAAGGCACCAGACCACAGCAGGTCTGCTGATATGATACAGTCTATAGAGAGGTTTCCATTATTTCTGAATTACTCCCTTACACCACAGAGGGGCCGTGCACAGCAGCAGAAGTGAAGGATTGATCTGTGCATTTAATTGTGATTGTTACTGCAGCGTCAGATTTGGAGCTAAACTGAAATCTGAAATCAAAGCATGAGCTCCATGACATAAGCACTGCCTGTTCAAGCAGGTTCTAAAAGAATGAACAAAATCAATAGCATTCCCAAGAAATACTCAGATTTCTTATTCCTGAGAAACTCTTGCAGCATCTTCTGCCAAGAGGAACTGTTGACCAGGCAGTGAATATTCTTCCTTATCTAAAAAGTTCAAAAATCAATGGAACACCCTGCAGCAGATGTAATATCTATGCCAGCTCAGCTCAGAGCTAAAGAATGAGGATGAAACCAGAAGGGTGGGGATGTTGAGGGTCCCTTATAAATAAGAATGGAGAGATGAAGTCAGAAACGGCAAGGTGTATTTAAGTGAAGACTTTTCCTCAAAAAAAGCCACCCCAAAGGCACTGCAATGATTCTTGTGAGCTTCCTTGGGGCAATTTCATAGCTTTCAGTCAGTGTTTTAGAGAAGTCTTTTCCAAATCAAACTATGCAAAGCACTTTACCTCCCAGAAATCAGTGTCAGGATAGGTCTTTTGTCCTTGGCAGAGGCTGGGGTGGTTTTAACACCATTATCGATGATCATTCCAGCCTAAAGGAAAACAGAAATGCAATTATCACAGTATATTTACAAATTTTACAGCTCTTTCCATCTCCAGACTCTGCCTCCAATTGTTCTAAGCCAAAGTCACCCACGATTCTAAGAACAGCTTCTGTTAATAGCATGTGAAACAGAAGGCTGCCAGGACTATCCAGACTTGCATATACCCCCAAAAATTGCTCCAAATTTCCAGAGCTGTACTTTTCTCATAATTGCATGTATTCCCATTCACCTAAACCTTTTGCTTCAGCCTAAAGCCCTCAGTAGCACACAGCCCCACAACGTGGCATGCTAAGGAGTAAATACGCAGAGGCAGCAACTAAACACAGCGGCCGTATTTATCCCTCTAGAAGCTGTTCAGGTAATTGCCAGCATTGGCAGCTGAGGTGTACAACTAGACAAGCTGCCAGCAGATGCTCCTGGAGGCAGTATTTCAGGAGCACAGAGGCAGGGAAGCAGCCTGAGCAGAGGGGAGAGCTGCTCTGGGTGCCCAAGAGCCAAGCGGAGCAGGTGCTGGCTGGCTCCGAGCGCTCCCGCGAGCTGCCTTAGCTGAGACACAAACAAGCATGCAGGAGCTCCAGGGAAACAGAAAGCACAGGCACTAACAGCTCGCAGGCCCAGGGAGCCAGAGCAAGGGCTGGGTTTGTTCCAAGGGCAGCGTTCCACTCGCATGCAGACTCACCCGGTAGTTGGAATGCGCGCGGTTGTTGGAGAATTTCCCCATCGGCATGTGCTCGGAGTAGCCAGGGGAATACATCCCTGCCGAGGGGCCTGTGGGCACGTGGTGCAGGACAAACCAAAAGCCTGTTTCCTGAGAGAGAGAAGGCACATCTGAGCCTTTGCTGCTCTGCACTAGCCCCAGGAGAGCTCAGCAAAGCCACAAGACATAGGCCAGAAGATTCCAGGACAAATCACAGCCATTGACCCGTGTAACGCTCTGCAGCAAGGAGTTCAACACACATGAACATTTACATCACCCTTCTGATCTTCAGGGTGCCTCAGGTTAAGTTCTGCCATCAGTGTTGAAGCACAAGTGAGACTTTCCAAACTTAAAAATCAATTAATTGCCCAAAAATTTATCAAGGAGTCCTAATATAGGGACCCAAGATTTGAAAGCTTTGGAAAGACCACATATCTCTGTTTTAGGCTTGGTTTTCTTGTTTTTATGTCTTCTCAGGACAATAAGAGTTCCTGATGTGACCAAAAATGCCTGTGGAATTAGCATTAGGGCTGAGTGAAATTTCAGAGTACCATTGCTGTACTGCAATCAACAATATCATTGCCAAAGGCTTCTCTGTGACTCCACAGTCACATTTATTTAATTTATTCAGGCTGCACACTGTGAAATTTTGTTAAATCCAGCTCTAGAAACAGCAAGTGACAAGAAGTGTGGAGCAAAAGTAAAACCATTATTTTTAGTGGTGGCACCAGCCACATTAATGTGTCTCAATCAAGCAGTTTTAAAAATGTCTGTGTCACAAAAGCAGGTTTTATTCCAGTGAGAGCCTCCCCCAGCCTTGGAGGGCTGTCACTGGCCTGAGCTGTTACCAAATAAGAAACTTGTGCACTCACTTCAGATCCTGCAGCTGCACAGTTTATAAGGTTGTTGTGTGGGTTGGCTATCCAGAAGGTGGATACAGCACTGCAGGTCAGAAAAACAAAGAATAACACAAAAATTACACTTAGAGCACACACCAGAGTCACCCGTAAACTCCCCCAGTGCAGGCAGGGCTGATAGCTCCCCAGATAAGGGGTCTTGCCTAGGGGCAAGAGGAATGTGTTTTTTCTTTCTCTTCTCATACCTCGTGTCCTCTGTGGTTTGACAGAGAACATGGCCTTATCTTTTAAAACACCACATATTAAATGAGGAATTTCAACTGCAATTCCAAGCCTGCTATGAAGCTGTCAGATGTCAATCACGCTTTATGATAAGGTAAATATGTTGTTGCACAAGTCAGAGAAAAGAACTTTGCCCCCACATAAACCCTTTGGTTCATTAGAGACTCATTTAATCAATGAACCCAATGAATTCCTGCTAAGGGCTTTCCAAGTGTACCCCTGTATCTGCCTGTTCCAAGAGCTGCTGTGATTGATTAACTTTATTTGTTCCCACCCTCCTGCACATTTCTTTTGGGACAAAAGCATTCCATTTGTCTAATGCACATAAAAGACTCTTAATTGAAAGATTCCCATCAAGGAGAACAGCTCAATCCATCCATCACTGTCCATCCTGTGACATACAGAATTTGTTAACCAACAGGAAACATCCAGCACTTACAGCCAGAAGACTGGCCCCTAAATTTGCTGGGTGAGATTTGCCCTTCTGCAGGATATGAACCTATGGAACCCATTTTAATCTTGCCATGAGGGACTTCACAGGGGCTTTAGGCCAACTGTTTTTGCTGATGCATTTCCATTTGTCTGACTTTATCATGAAAACAGCAAAATTTTTCTATTTTGGGCATGGGACTGGCCTAGAAGTAAACAAATTTGGATTATTTATAGACCACCTCCTGCTGTGTAGGCAAGGGCAAGGACAGTGTATCTCCACAGTGACCTGTCTTTCAGCCTAATCCCATTCTTCAGAGTCACATGGACTGGGAAGGTTACGGTGCCATTTGGAACAATCCTGTTGTTTGAATTCCTAGCAGCAGCTCCCTGCCTGCCTCTCCCAAGCTGATGGAGCCACAGCTGCTGCTCATCCCCTGTCCCTGCACTAGGATTAGTGTTGGTGTACTTGTGCACTTCCAGGCTGGATGAACCCAGTACAAAACAAACTGAGCTGTTTTTCTGACCATATCTTGAATTCTTTTATAAAGGAAGACAGGGAGATCAAAGTACCATAACACTTTTTCATTAGAAAGCACTCATTCATGTAACAGTCTTCAAAATGACACACAAAATATGTCCCTATGACTACTAAATGAATTATCAGTGGAAAATGAGCACAATGGCTAATTAACCCTTATTTTAAGAATGGGGACATTAGGTGTATTTTATAAACAAACACAGGTGCGAAAAAGAGCATTGCAAGAATTCCTCTCTTTCCCTTGCCAAACTAAAAAGTTAAAAATACCTTTGTTTGAACAAAACCTCAGTTTGCTCTGAGGACAAAACGGATGATATTGAAATCTTTTCAAAATCAGCTGCCATTTGAGATGGCACGAATGTCAGAACATGGCTCACTCTGAACTTAACAACTTTTTGCTAAGCCATCAGGTTCAAGACTCCACAAAGCACAAGGCAGGGCAGCACACTTTGAAAGAAAGATTTACAATATTTTAGGTGGGAACCATCTCAATGGATTTTATGTAAAAAGTTAGAAGTACACCCTAGGTCTGTAGGCGTCTGAATAGCACAAGGATAAAGACCCCAAGAAATCTGCTCTCCCAAATTTGGGGCAAACAGCCCAGACCCTTACAAATGTCCACATAATCACATACACACAATGCTGTCTGTTATGGCTACGTCCTGCAAGGAGAGGGAAGAGAAGAGGAAGGCTCCCACTCACCTGCAGTCCTGCCTGGGCTTGGGGATGTAGCCCGGGTAAGCTCCCTCGGTGATCAGCTTGCACATCCTGCTGTCGCGGTCGGACGGGAGCAGCGTGCTGGGCTTCACCAGCAGCCCAAGGCAGTGCTCAAACGTGTTGCGCTCTTCTGGTCCATCCTCCGTAAAAAAACAGTGGCCCAGAGCATCATAACCCACCACGTCCTTCACCTGTGTGTACAAAGCAAAGGTCAGTGTCAAGGTTTCATGCTTCAGCCACTGCACAATTAGAACAGACTTTAGTGTGATGGCACATAGTGCCCTTTCAAACTCAGGATCTATAACCAAAACCAAAGGCAAGATTCCTCTCAGCCCCTAAGAGCTTATAGTCAAAGCAATAACTCTAACACTTAATTAGAATTTGTCATCACCTAGGAAATGCTCATTCCATTCTTTTGTTTGCCTGAGAAATCAGAGACTGTCTTAGCATGAGGCTGGAAAAAACACAGGGTGGGGGATGAGGAGAGGAATTAGGCGTTCAGATCACATCTGGGCTCATTCATCTTCATGTGGAGCTACATGAGCAGCTACATAAAATGCAACTCAAAAATGCAGCTGAGATGAAAAAATATTTTTCCAGGCTATCAGAGAGGCAGAAATTTGTTTTCCAGACAGGCTGGCTTGTTTTAGGTTTAACCTGATCTCTTTTTTTCAAGTTGTTGACAGAAGCTTTGCTTGACCCTGAGACAAATCAGCTGGTGTTAATCAGTGCTGTTCTGGTTTTGGTTTGGCTGTTGGTAACATCAGGACACCGTTGGTTGGACAGAACAACACCCCTCACACCACTGGGAGATCTGAGAGCAGGAATGTGAGTTTGAAGCCTCAGGATGGGACAAGATGGGAAGCAACAGCCCTTGGACACGCAGCAAGTGTGTCCAGCAAGTCAGTTGTCAGTGGATATATCTGGGATACAGAAAATTAATTTCAGGTCTCCATTGACCAGGGGAAGGTCTGGATCTCCTGGTCTCTTTCCTTGCTGTTCCCATCAGCCACCACTCATCAATCCCTTTGGACTCAGGAAACCTCCCTAGCGAAGGTTAACCTGCCACAAAAGTGTTCCTCTAAAAGCTTCTGATGAAACAGTAATTGTCAGGGGACAAAGGACAGGATTAACCTGGATAGAAGGCCTGGTGTCATGGTGTCACTGAGAGACCAAGTGATTGAATTGCTTTTGTAAACAGGCTTGAGACTTTGTCACCTTCACGCCTCATTCCTGAGGCAAGGAGCACCAATTTCAAATAAAATCCCAGTATTAGTGTTGAAATGATTACAAATATGTTTTCACATGAGAACAAACACTTTGCTTGCCAAATCTATTACTGGCTTACAACCACACAGACTTCTATTTTGTAGCATCCATGGTCCAGTGTAAATACTCAAATCTCTGAGCACCAGTCATCACAGTAAATTAAACACTGCTTGCTAAAATGACCTGCAAAATGGTACATTCCATTAAGCTACCTCACTGAAATTCACTGCTAACTACCCATGTCTAATAAAATGATAGATTTTGCAAGATTTAGCTTTTTTTATTTAGGTGTAAAACATATGTACTAAACAGTACTTCCTCAGAGGAACAAATTATCCCAGCCTTGTTATGACAAGGGTTTACAGGACAGAACATTTCAAGAGAGTGAGCAACATTCAGAAGAAGGTTTCCAACATGTAGAGGAAATCTTTTAACCACAGAGATGTCAGAATTCCACAGAAACTGCCACCGAATCCCATTAGCTGTCTCTCACAGGACAGTAACACCAAAAAGACACATAAGCAATGGTGTTGGGGCATTTAGATGATGGAAGCAGTTTCCCTAGAGAAATGTTTGCCACTTCAGCCATTTATCTTTCCAGGGAGTGCTGTCCCAGGGCATCACATCTCCCAGAGCAGTGAGAGAGAACAGGAGCAGGGTGAGAGAGGGCAGTGCAGTGGCAGAGAGGCTCAGAGCCAGCAAAGGCCTGCTGTTCTCCTAACTCATCCCTGAAAGCCCAAAGAACAGCAGGGAGTTACCAGCCAGGAATCTGGTCCCTTAGGCATTTGTCACCTTCTCTTTCATGAATTATTTCCCCATAAGCCATCTCTCAGCCACCTCTAACTTGTTTCCTGTGCCTGTTTTCATGCACAAGCTGAAATGCTTGCATAGCAAACGAGATGCTTGTTCCAAAATCACTCTTCTAATGTATTTAATTTTTTCTTTGATTAAAACCTTGTTAATAGTCCATAAGCTTACATTAACCATGAGCAATTTAGAGCCAGATAATGTCCTTCATGGCAAAACAACGGCTGTGAAGTATAGCTGGATTAGTAAAAGCAGATACCACTTAAGCTGTTAGATAGCACAACCTCTTATTCCATGATGTTCAGGTCTCCCCTGGATCCTGCCAGACTTTACTGACCCTCATTTAATTTCCTTCCCCAGCTTCTACTTTAGCTTGCTTGGAATCCAATGGAGAGAGTGGGAATGGGAGCAAAGTTCCATCCCTGGGATTGCAGTGGTGTAACTAAGTGGTTTTTGATCAATAAATTGCAGAAAACATTGGGTAACTATTGCATTTTAAAACAATCATTATGGTGAGAAACTAGTTTCTACAGATTTGTTTCCAGAAGGACCCTCTGTGCCTTTCAGCTAATATGAATTCACATGCAAGTGCAGAATAACCCCTCAATGAGGTGAGCTAAGGTACTAAATGGTACAGTCTGTACTTCTAACAGACTCTGCAGACCCACAGAAAAACACCTGCCATCAGAAATAACTGGAGACTCTTTTCTCCTAGACTTTTCAATATCTATGAGTATCTCCAAAGTGACATGAGAAAAGTGACAACAAAGCAAGCAGGACAGCCTGTGTGTAAATTACCTGCCTGCTTTAATGACAGTAAAAAACAACTGATGTCCCTCTCCCATTTATTAAAACATTTGCACAGGTACTCTACAACACTTGTGCAGGAAGCAGCTCTGAAATCAACAGCTTAATGTTAAGGACATCACTCAGTGCTCTGCTATGCTGAGGTTTAATAGTCCAGCTAGAATTTTTATGGCTATTTCCAAAGTGTGGTTTGTGCACATCAATAAGGCAAATTTTCCCTCAGCAAAGTACACTTTGGATCTACCTGATCTCAGAGGGAATGAATGTTACCTGGGGAAAGACAGAGCTCATCTCTGTTTGCATGAGTGGTGTTCTTGCATGTAGAAACAGCTGGTGCTGCCCAAATAAAAAGACAACAGGCAACTGAGAAATGTATGTAATAACTACTGTAGTCATCAGAAACCCATGTGGGTGTCTTTGGATGTATCTAGGGGAGAAGGAAGAGGAGAGGAAGGAAACTAGAGTCAGAAAGCAGATGAGGAGATTGTGGTGGGATCACCTGATGAATAAAGGTGTGGAGCTGCTGCCTGCAGATGTGTATCAGAGCCATGAAACAACACCTGAGTGATGCAACACTTGGAGCAGGTTTTCTGGGATGCAACTGAACAAACTTGATCAGATTGCTTTAGTCCACTGGCGCTTTCTTTTCAGCCATCAGCAATAATGATGAGGTTAAAAAAAAAAAAAACAAGGATAGGTAGAGCTTCATATTCACACATTTTGATAAACTGAAATCAAGAGGGATTATATTGACTAAATAATGTCCTAAACTACCATTTCCCTTGGGTGCCTTGTCACGGAGGCAAATTTAGGGAATCATGGTTGTTCAATACAGCAAGAGAATCAAGTCACTTTCATCATCCACATCAGCCTGTCTAAATTTCACTCTGCCTTGGCTGGAAAAGCTTGAGCACATGGATTCCTATGCCATGGACTCCCCCATGGCACAGTTGTTGCCCAGAGAAAGCACAAGAGACAAAACTACTTTCAAATTCTGTGCATGAACCGATCCACCTGACTGATGAGAAAAGTGCCAGGCTCTGGGTATTTGGTTTGACAACAGAGAATGCAGATCTCACATGAGATCCAGCAGCAGCTGCAGCTCGTCAGCAGCTGTGCAGCCTCTGTGCAGCCAGAGGATGTGTTTGTGGTGCCACTGGTGACAGTCCTTCACAGTGTGACAAATGAAACCTGCCCTGCCACTCTGCACATTAATTGTGCACTAAGCCCCTCTAAAGGCAGCTTCAGATTGGGCAAATGCCACACGACCCTGAACGACTTATATAATTTATATAATTTATGCAGTAAAATGTCTCTTTATTTCAGAAGCCACATTCATTTGGTAGGTTTTGAAGATCATGTTATAAACTTAGAAGAGCAGAGGTCAAACCCAAAACCTCAGATTCATATATAGCAGATAAAAGCTGCTCTGCTTCTGGAACTACAATTTAAGTGCCCTTTGTTCAATTTCTGTGCATTTTAATTATGCCTGAGACTCTCCCTTCCAACGCTGGCACTTCTAGAGGTATGAACTCCTAATGCACAGTGACCATCCAGGTTACAACTGCCAATTACATGTTTCCACTTAAAATTCTGTTATATGTAGCAACAGGGCTCTTGACAGTACAATTTCTTCTCTTCAGGGCTTGGACATATTTTTTTCTTTTGGAATACACTGCCATTTCACTGAATGGGTGAGAGTCCTTTGCCTAGAGAAATCCTGCACCTTCAAGATTTCCTTCTTGAAGATCATCCAGTCTTGAAGAATCCAGAAGAATCCAGAAGAATCCAGAATCCCCCTGGATTCTTCTGCCCTTCAGGACCTGCCTTTCAAGGGACTCTGCCAATCAGGTTCCCAAACAGGTCATACTCTGTCCTCTGGAAATCCAGGGCAGCTGTTCTGCTGACCTCACTCCTTACTTCTCTAAGAATAGAAAACTGCTACAATTTTGTGATCACTATGCCCAAGACAGCCTCTAACCATCACATCACCCACAGTGGTGTGAGAACAGAGGTCCTTCTCTGTTCACAAACAACAGGTCCAACATCCCTATCCCAAAAACAAAGGCACTCCTAGATCTGGGCAGAATCTGAACATGTTATCTCTGGTGTGCTGTAACTTGTCTGATAACCATCAGTCATCCTAGAGATTTATCCTAAAGTATTTCTTGTTATAAAGTGCAACTCTAGCAAATCACAGCTCTATGAGTGCTTAATGTTATGACAGGCACTGCAAACCCAAACTTTTATTACAGGACAGATGAGGCACACTTAAAGCTTCTGATTATCCTCTTTAAATAGCAGACTCTGTGTCTACAGAAAGATCTAACCATTCATTAGAGAAGGGCTGGTCTGCAGACACTGCAGGACCCAGACAAATGCTCTGTCCACTCTGAGTCACACACAGCCCCCAGTGCCACACTGGCAGGTTGAGATACTCCTCGTACATCCAGGGTGGGAAGAGTCAGGCATTGGCTTTAACAACACATCATTCTGCAATAATTAAGCTGCATTCATGCTATGAGGAAGTTTTTTTGCCGCTGTCTTCATCCCTAAGGCAGACACTGGGACTTCTTACCAGTAAACCATTGGATCCGTGGACGGTGACGCAGCGAGAGAAGGTGTTGTGGATGGAGGTGTCCTTCACATACGTTGGGGGGTTGTAGCCTCCTTTCTCATCCACATCTCCAGCCATATGGAAGTGAATTGGGTAATGCCCCATTGTCTGCTGGCCCATGAATTTCAGTTCTAGACCTTCAATGTGGGTAGCCTTAAAATCAAGACCAATCTGGAGAACAAAAGAACAGCAGTCAAGAAATACAAAAGTCTGTTAAGGGCAGAGAGAGGGAACATTGGCATAAAAAGGGTTGCATTATATCTCCTGAAGGATTTACTGTGTGGAGGGGAGTGTGTGGCTGCAGGGTGAGGGAGAGAGGAGCATGGTGGCTAAGGAGACCAGAGCTGCTCTTCGACTTCACCACTCCTGCCATAGGCACATTTAACTTAATTGTATAAGGAAGGCAATTTATATTTATCATTTTCTATGGGCTTCACCCAGCTGGGTTCAAATCAAACTTCCTGGGCTAAGCACCACCAAAATCTAGGGAAAACTGGGATTGGGATGTGGAGACTTTATCTCAGGTGTATTGATCACCAGCCTCACTGTCTTCAGGGGCATGACATGCACTTCAAAGCCAAAGCACAGGCAGCAGCCAGAGGGTGGACCTGCTCTACTGTGGGGAGAGCTTGTTTGCTCAATGGCTGATGAGGAATTTTTCCCTTCCTGCATCTCGGCTTCCTTGCTATGTGAAGGTGTGGCTGGAAGGAGGAAAGGACAAGTAAAGGGCTCCAGCCTCACCTTGATGTGTCCCCCAAAGGTGTCGAAATCAAAGAAGGTGCACAGCTTGCTGCTGTACTCGTAGCACTGCTGCTCCATCTCACCCATCACCACGACGTTGCGGCTCAGCAGCCCCACCTCCGCCCGCATGTCGACGCCATCCACCACCTCGCCCATGTGCAGGTATGTGGCTTTCCCTAAAGGAACCAGATCCAGTTTCAGGGTTACCAATGCTGCCAGTGCTGCTGGTTTCCCCTGGGCTTCCTGTGATGGGGTTGGCGTGCTGATGAAAGGAGCAACTGAGTCAGCACAAACTGTCGGCTGACACCTCAAAGGAGGGAAGGCTGGAGCACAGGTGACACCCAAGGTCTTGGTGAGATATTTGCAGGGGAGGAAGTGGGGTTTTTGGTCTTAGGTTGCTTCATTTATCTAGGGAGTTAAACTAACAGTCTGTTAGACAAAACACATTTCCTATCTTGAAAAGCACCTTTGGGTTACAACCAGCTGTGTATGGACGTCCAATGCAAAAAAAACCCTCATGATGCAGCTACTGAAAAGTCTAAATCACCAAGGTTAGCACAGCATTTCCCACAGTAAGACACAGGGAGCTGCTCAGACCCCACAGCACTACTCCTGGGCAAGCACCAGCCAGATCTTGCTAACACCATGGCTGTTGATGCAAGCAAGGAGCAGAGTGGGCAAAAAGCCTCATAGGAATTGTGGCTTGGAACAATCACAGCCCCTCACCAAGTCTGTGGGCTGTAAAACCTCCAACTCCCTGGCCTCCCATTTTAGATCTACCCTCACTTCTCCAACTTGCTCCCCAGGCTTCCTCCTGCCCTGGTGTTAGTCGGAGTCAATGGGATTTTCCATCTACCCCATGCCACACCTCCCTTCGCCAAGCCAAGTTCCTCATAACATCTTCCACACACACCCTCCTCCATGGAGGGGTTAAAAGCACAGAAAACTTTCCCTGGCCTGACCAGAAAGGGGGGAAGTCCAGGCAGCAGAGATGTCTAGAAAGCAAAGTACCTCTTTGTTGTAATTTCATTCAAACATATTCCTACTACCTCCTTCCTTCCGCAGGTTTTTGCAAAGAAAAGTCCGCTGGGAAAAGGTTCGTCTTACTGACTCCATTCTGCATTATTTCAGTAAAAATAAGTAATAAACTCTTTAAGTAAACACTGAACTTTAAGGAATGCTACACTTGCATGTATTTAATTTCCATGGAGTCGTTCAAATCCTTAATTAGAAACAAATGGCAAGCCTGAAGCCTGGCTATTGCTGCAAAGCACTTTATGCTTAAGCAGAAGTGCCAAGTCAAGGGGAGGATTTTGAACACTGAAACAATATTATTTTTAACCAAAGCATGATGCTATGAGTGTGTAAAAAAGATAAGAGAACACCATTCACTCCCTCTCTTCCTGCAGCTGGAAGCAGTGTAGTTAGATGGCAATACTGGGATTTGGGAAGGGTGAGTGCTCCACCCTGCTCTGAGACTGCTGGGGGACAGGGTTCAGGCCACAACATGTGCCCTCTGCCTTGGCGCCTCTGCCTTCAAAGTCATCTGATCTTGTGAAATACACTCTCTGTTAACTAGAGGAGTGGTGATGGCCAAAGAGCTGCATGCTCAGCTCAGAAATGAAAGGGCTGCAAGGGACCCTGGATTTGCACCTCACCCACTTTTGCAATCGTCTCCCTAGAAAGTCCTGGACTTACCCAGCCCATGGTGTCGCCCTGCAGCCAGTGAGCCTCATCAGCTGTGTGGCCAAAACCAGACTCAACCCATCCAAAAAACAGCAGTTTTGCTTCCTGTATTCATGTACATGAAAAAAGTCACTGCAGTGAGTACCCTTCACATGAGGATACTCCATGCTGGAGCCTTGAGCGAGTCTGTAAAGGAGCACAGTTTCTCCTTATGGAACCTTTTCTAAGCTGTTATTTTTCAGTTTCCCCCAGAGCTGACCTCTCCTTGATTGACTAAAATGCAGGAAGAATTTTAGATAATCATAAGAACATACTACTTGAAGCCACATCTCCAGGATTTGTGGCAGTGAAATTAGATAGGCAGTTTTGTTATTCCTGTGCTGAGCTCTAGAATAATAAATGTCATGCTTGCATGTATTTAATTTAATTTAACACCAGTCCAGACATGCAAAACAGGGTAAGCACTGACAGGAATGTTAAATACGGACTAACCAGTTTCTAAATATAACTCCTTGGGTGCATGTTTTTCACTCTATGCTTTTGCTGATTTGACATGTTTGGAGATAAAAGGGGAGACGGGAAGCAATCCCCTTCCAAAGTAAAAGCGGATTTTGAATAACAGCTCCTTTAATAGAGTTTTGAAAAACAAACCACTTCTCAAGGCAGACAGAAATTCAAGCTCCCTGCAGCAACGGGGCTGAAAGAAGCTTGTGGGGGTCAGAGGCTGGCATGGGAGCCCTTGTGTGCTGTAAAGGACTGCTGGGAACCAGCCCTACAACATCGGGCACTTCCCATGGGAGCAGGAGCACTGCCAGGGGCATTTACAGACACGTGGCACTGCCAGGGAGCTGCCCGGGGCATGTTTGGTGGTGGGCAGGAAAAAAGCCACAAAAGAGTCTGCTCTGTGCTGAGTTCAGAGAGTTCACACGAGGATGGCAGGGTCTCACTGCAGAGCTACAAGTCTGAAGTTTGGCTGCTGCTCACAGCTGGCACATGAAGCCTTCCCAGAGACCAGCCAGGATATCTGAGACCCTGAGCACTGACCATGGGCAAACCCCAGCCAGGGGCTTGCAAATGGCACTGAAGTGGTTTGATACTGGAAAGGCAACCCTGTGCTTTGAAAGTGGGAGGAATGTGTTGCTGCTTCAGCATCAAAGGCAGTGCTGTGATTTCCCAACCACTAACAAGCCCTGAGGCCACTGATTCACCTTCTCCTCCTTTGGGTGAGGGTTTGCTGCATCCCTCATGGACAGAGACTGCCCTGCCAGCCTTGTGCCATACTGCAATCTAACCCAAACACAGCCCTGCAGTGGCAGGGATCACATCTCCCCACCACAGAGCCGTGTGATGGACTAGGAAAAGCTTTGCTGCCGCCTGTGTCATAGCAGTGCCTCCAGCTGGCACAAATTTACAGGGAAAACTTCCTTCATATGTGGGCTTCCCTGGTGGAAGTCTGGATTCAGCAAAACATGAGCACATTTCCGTGCTTATTACTCAAGACAGTGACTCCTGAAGTCAGTTGTTGGTGAGCACAAGGTAATTATTAAAAGGAAATATACATTAAAATAAACATAGATGATCCACTCAGCAAGGGCATGCTTATGTCAACAAAGCAATTCAAAGCAGAGTTTCTCCAAATGGTACAAAGGAAAACCTGCCACATGTGAGCCCAGCCATAAAACCTGGGTCTTGGGCCTTATCAATCCTGGGAAGAGTGGGATTTTAAAACTATTTCAACTGCTGCAAATGTGGAAGAGTGCTCAGATCTGGTGAGTTAGATCTCTCAGAAAACCCTCCCAGGTACACTCATGCATTCCTAAATCCTTTGGCTCTAAATGGCCCAAACTGCTAAATCTCCCTTTGAGAAGTAAAACCAGCACTTGAAGGTCTGGATTTGGTGAAGATAAAGTAAAGCTGAGATTCTCCTGGAGTATTTTTTTTCTCTAAAGTGTCTTTTCTTCTTCTTTGGGCTCTTTAGGGATAAGACCCAGTATCTCATGGTCTTTTGATGTTTCCTAATCAAGTTTTTAAGGGAAATGCTAAACACAATTTGTCTGTTCAACCCACATGATCCAGTGACAGTGAATCCTTCATGGCATCTTTAAAGTCAGTTCAACTCATTGCAGATGCCAGCCCAGATCTGACAGATTTATAATTTTTGCCAAGCACTTGTCATCACTGGTGGTAATGCCCCTATTGCTTATATTTAATAACAAACAAATGTTCACACTGGCATCTTTCAGATCCTCATTATTCTGAATTATCTTGCTGGGGTTTGCATCCCTAAGCCACAGGCCTGTAACACAGCATGGTTTGAGTGAGCTGGCTTGAGTCACACAGTACAACCTGATGTCCTAATCAACAAATGTTCCTCCAATTCATAACTTTTACATGGAAAATTAAGTTTTCAGCAAATAGACATACAGCAATCAGGCACAAACTCTACCCTTATGAACTTCTATGTAAACCTGAATGAGATTGTGTCAGCTCAGCTCCCAGGCAATGCCCAAGGGTAGAAAGAGCTCTGAAAGACTGTTAGAAATGACCATTTCACAAGATTTCCTGTCCTGCCCTCAAGCACCAGGGTTGCCTTAAAAAAAAGAGTTTCTGGCATGTTCCATCCAAAATGATGCCAACTTCTAAATAGAACACCCTAAATCTCTAAAAATATCTGAATTTTGATAGTGGAGTGAATTCTCCCATCCTTACAGCACCAGACAAATGCTGACACAGGCTGTGAATTTGTGAGACAACTACGTATTTATACTTTTAATTCAAAGTTCTCTGCATGAACAAGATCACAGTAAGCTCCTTATCTCTCTAATATTTGCAACCCAATAAGCAGGATTTAAGAGATATGTGCTTGAATTCATAGATTCCCAGTATGCGGGATAATTGGAGCAATTATGCCAGGCACGCATGGTTTTTTCATCCTTTATCAAGAGCATATAGGAGCACAAAAGAGCACTTCATCATTTCTGTTCCTTGGTGAAGCTTATCAGCATTAGTAGAAACTTCATACGGAGCAACCAAGATGATGATAAGACTTGTTTCCCAGAGAAACTAGACAAAATACTTGATCTTTCCTACTATCCAGTTCTATCATAACAACACAACCCTTCCTTCCTTCCTCCCTCCCTCCTCCCTGCCTTTGCCCTGCACTGTTGTCCCTGCCCAAACCTTGTGAAGTTGGAAGATCAAACAGTTTTAATCTGTTCCCACAGTGAAAATAATCTAGGCACAAAAATGACAAGCAAAAAAGAGTTAAGCAAAGAAAGCAAGTGGAGGAAAACGTTCCATTTAAGTGAGTGACCATTTGACTGGGAGCAGGACCTGCACATCTGGGTCCTCATGCAAACCACATTTACCCATGGGAGCCACAGTTTGTACGTCAGGGCACTTACTCCAGCTGAAAGTGCAAAAGCTCAGAGCCTGCATGCCCTCTCTCCCTCACTTTCTACACTAAGATTTGCAGATGTCCACAGTTAAATAGCTAAATCCTCCTAGAACCTGATGGCAATTGAGAATTAACTCCCTTAAGTTCTTTTGAAAAGCTCTAATCAAACCATTTCCAGCCAGTAAAGAAAGTATGAGTTTCATTAGGAAGTATCAAATATAAATAGGACATGAGCTAACTAATGAGTTTGACTTATTTGGCACAATATGCTAAACCATGTCTATTAAAATACTATTAAACTATGAGAGCATAAATTATATTAAACCTTGGTATGCCAAGTGGCTGCCACAACAAACTGGCTGTCCACAAAGCAGAAGTTTTCTGCCTTTTTTATAACAAAGAGACTCTTAAGTAGTTCAGATCTGACATTTAGGTTTCATTTTAAAAATAAATAGAAAGGAAAAGAAATAAAGATTAAAAGGGAAATAAATCATCATGGGTAGGAATGGTTTTATCATTTGTCTTTCAAAGGGCAAACTTTTGGCATTCTCAGCTGCTAAACTAAACCTCTTAGGAAAATTAAGCCTTTTCACTTATTACAAATGACATCCCTCTGAGACTCTGTACATAAATGTATGTGTGGAAGGCTTTTCTCAGAAGGAGCAAAGCAATCCTGCCTACCTCCGTAGCAAAAGGCAGGCAGACATTTATGATTGATGTTCTTCTACACCCAATTACAAGCCTGGCCCAGGCACATAAGGCCAGGCTGTGCCAGGGCTGCTCACCTGTGCTAAGACCAGGGGCCATTAGTGGTCCTTATTCTGGCTAATTACATGTCATGGTACAGGGCAGTGGATGAAGTTACACCATGGCCAGGCACAGAGCAGCTCAGGGACCTTCTGGCCCCTAAAGACAGGGGACATCTCAGCCTTGCCAGGTTTTATTTCATCTAGACTGAACTTAGATTCAGGCAGATTATTTTGTTTTCTAGTGTGAACGTGTTTTTGTTACAAGAAAGTTGGAAGTGATTTTTATAATTGGACTAAATTTTGCCTTGGTTTATAAATCAGTGAAATCCCATTGACGTCAATAGAGTTGCCTGGATATAAGAGGGGAGAGACTTTGGCCCTGGTATTCATGTCATTTGTGGTAATAAAAGGAATGTCCTGATTCTCCTGAAGAGCAATCGGAGACCAAGAGCTCAATTGCTTTAACAAGGGTTTCCACTGCTTCTTTACTTCAAATTCACATGAACTTTTTTGTTGTTTTTAACTCATTATTTGTTTCCCTAAACTAAACTAGCTGCACTGTTGCAGAAGATGAATGTAACTACATGAATTCCAGAGGTCCACTAGATTATGGGAAGCCCAAGACTCCTACACCATCTTTATTTTTACTGGTGATCTTCCAAGACCATCTTCATGATGTGACTTGTATCATACCAGTCTGAGTCCAACAGCTCCAAAGTTGCTCAAGAAAAATATTCAGCTTGGAAATGCCTCTTCTTTGAAAGCACTAGACATTTGAAGTCATAAGACTATGATACATTCAGACTGTGAATAACATTTTTCTTGGCCTGGTGCACATCTCCAACAATGGACGGCCAAAGCTCTGCGGGGAGGCAGCTGCCAAAGGAAGTGTGTTGGTACCTTCCAGAAGAAGTTGCATCAGAGATAATGTTGAAGCGATTCATTTCAGAGAACTGAGGGAACTCCCTGGTGCATTGGATGTTCCAAGTGCCCTCATGGTTTCTCAGAAAGGTCTTACTGTAAATGCAGACAAGGCCTCTGCCTAGAGCAACAGCCAGCGCGCGAGCAAGGATAAAGTCACATGCATGATTTACCACCAGGCAGATGCTGCCTCTGAAAGCCTCATCTACTACAGACTTTTATACTGTAAAATCATGTTTGCTTTTGTAAACTACAGAAGCAAAAAATTTCCTAATCTATTCAGATAAGGGGCAGTTCATGTGCTGTTTCCAGGCTATGCTTATCAGTGTGCCAAAACAAGGTTCTAGAAGGGAAAGACAACTTCACAGACTCAAGTGAAGATTAGATCTCCCACTCTGGATTTCAGTTTTATGCTCATGCTGGTAATAGTCTGTGCTTCATCATAGTTATGCTTCTTAATTGGATTCAGTGCCCAGAGGCCATTCTACAATAATTGGACTATAAAATCTATTAATCAAAAGCAATTTGTTTTGCATTTGAGCTGGTCACCTACAAGAGAAAAGTGCTGGGGCTCTACAAAGGTTCCCACTCCTCCTTCTCAGGCAGCACCCTGCCACTCCATCTCCCCAGTGCAGAGGCTCAGGACAACTCACTGCCTGCCAGAAATGTTTGGTTAATACATCACCTCTAAGCAATACTCTCTGGAGACACAGTAAACGGGAAACAGTAGCTTCAGTAGTACAAAACAGTTATTTCTAAAATGTAAGATTACAGTTCTTGTTAAATAAAACTTAGGAAAGCAGCCAGCTGGAAATTACTTCATAGCCTTACAGTGTCTCACAGTCTGCTCCTGCCCTAGCTCACTCTTCACATCAGCTGTGCTCATCTGCTTTCTAGGAAGTGGTATTTCAAATACAGTTACTGAAAATCTCAAATACATAACGTGTATCTGTTCCTCTTAAGTAAATTCACCCACTCTGTAGTGTACTTGGGGACAAAAATGGAGTCAGCTATGAAAAGAGAAAGCAGAAAGGAACCAAAATCAAGCTAGATGGTTTTCAAGCACAAAAGTTATGTATCCCAAAAGCACCTAACAACCAGCCATCAAATTCAGGTTTCTCTCAACATTTTTCAACTCTTCTTGGAGTCACCTCAGTGCAAATGGCAGAATTTGTGAACTGCAATGCCAGAGTGATAAGATGAAGCACCTCACCTGCTACCTTGACCTGGGTGGGTCTGCAGGTTCTGCAGGGCAGCACCTGGAACTCTTCTGCCTGGTACATGGAGTAGTCAGTGCTGGCCACCACCAGCCTGTCCCCAGGCTCCCACGAGCTCACATCATCTGCCAGGTTCAGGATGGTGCTGTTCACATTGGTGTCGATGGTTACCGTGAGCTTTGGTTTCACTGAAAACCCAAAATGCAAGGGCGGGGAATTTAGTCAATCTTATCAGAAAAAGCTTGCTCCTGTTTTTTTTCTTCCCCCCGCATTCCTTCTTGGAGTGCCACCAAAAATTATTATTTTCTTATGTTAAAAAGAAAAAAAAAGTTGACGCCTCCAAACATGTTTTTTACTGGCTTTGGCTTGGCAAGCAGGAAAACAGGGAGGTATTTTTCTTTAGTTGCCGGCAGGTGGATTTTCCACTAACCCCAGGATAAATTTAAATGTAGCTCTTAGTGGCTCATCCTCACCACACCCACTTAGCAGCAGCTCTTGTGGGCGCTGGGTGCTGTTGTTTACAGCAGCCAAGTGGTCTTTAACCTAATGATGTTTTTTTCCAGCAAAACAACAGTCTGCCACCCTTCTTTTCCTGCCAGCGCCAAAAATCCTAATGTCCTGTCTAATGACCAGGGTAAGGACAGCTAACTACAAAATGAAGTTTAAGTTTCAAACCCTGTTGTCTTCACGCATTCTGATTGACTAATCCTACGTCATCCCAAAATGTTTTTGCAAAAGACAGGGAATTTACAGGAAAGAACTTGCCAAGTATTTCTCACAGCCTTGCTGGGTATTTGAAAAACCACCCTGCTGCTTCTGTTAGTGCTCAGGATTTTTTCCTGAGATAAATCTTCGACCGTTCTATCTGAGTTCATGTCTATAACTCAGCCAAAGCTTTAGCTTGGAAAAATTACAGTTGTTGTTCTGACACCAAGAAGGAGCCAGTGATGGGAGGACAGGATTTCTGCTGTTCTCTGTTCTGCCTTTCAATGATGGGGCACATACCAGATTTGCCACACAGGAACCTCACTCTGTAGTTGCGGCAGCCCTCGCCTGTCTGGTCCTTGCCGTGGCACAGGAATTGGTAATCGTGGCCGCCCTTGTAGAAAACCTCAGTGGTTAAACCCGCTCCATCGAGTGTCACAGCCTGGAACGAGGATGGAAACACAACTCAGGTGCTGCTGCGAGGTGAAGGGATTTCACCAAAACATCTGAGCCATCCGAAGAGGCCTTTGCTTTGTTTTGGGTGATGATGGCACAACCGCTGCCTAACAAACCCCTGTGACTGTGCTCTCCAGCCAGCACTTCCAGCTGCTGCTCACACACAGCTTCTGCTTAGGTGCACGCCTTTCCTGTGTCTGTACTGAGACCATGGGCTGGTTTGGGAGGAGTTTGTGAGCTTCACAAACAGCTGCCTCAGTGCCCTAGATTTTCTCTTGCCATTGATTTGAGGGCAGATGGAAACATTGAACACGGATGCTTGCACCCAGATGAACTCATGGCTTCAAGCCTCTGCACTGCACTCGTTCCATTGCTTGTGGCTAGGCTCTATCTGAACCTTGCAGAAGAAAGGAACTAGGGGTTTTATTTCTCCATTGTATGGATCAGTCTCTCAAAAAAAACCCCCAGGCTGCTGCAAAACTGCTGCCTGTTCCAAAAGAAACAAGGAGAAAGTGGCCTTTTCTCACAGGCAAGTACCAGCCTGTAGAGCTGCCTTGAGAGAAAAGGCTGTATCATGCCAAGAAGCAGTGAGATATGTAACCTCTCTGGTGTTCCTGTTGGGGCAACGTCTCAAGGTCATGTCAAATTTCACATTCTGTCTCTAGAGCTTGCATTTCTCTCGACCCTTTCACAAAAATGTGGTGCACTGCATCGGGCAATCCAAATACCACGTGCATTTTGGCAAGGCACCAGGAGAAAAGCCATCTTTCAATGAAGGGTCTGATCCTGATTCTCTCACTCGTGCAGGCTTTCCTTATTAATGAATCCACCCCGCTGCCGTGTGTGGGATTAGCACTGTCAGCTGGAGGAATGTGCCTCTGGCTGTGCTGTTCTTCTGTTATTACCATCATATCTTCAATTTTCTCCCATGTTCCAGAGCTGGGGCAGGCCAGCTGCTATAAATCAGTGTAGCTTTATAAAAGCAATGAGCAGCACCAGATTACACTACATGAGGATTTGCCCTAAAGATCTGCAGGATAAACTGAAAAATGTCTTGCTTTTAATATATGTGGGGAAAAAACCAAAGTAACTTACTTCACAGAAGAGGAAAAAAAAGGATTTCTTCTAGAGCCAAAGAATATCTTTCTTCTTTCTGTTTTAAATGCATTCTAGAAGGGGATGCATTGTAAGAAACATCTGACCCCTGTTTTGAACTAAGTTGTCGCTTCTAATACACGTATATGGAAGCAGAAATGAATGTGGATTTGGTAAGACCTGGCAGAAAATTATAGGACAGTTTTTTCCTTTCTGTTCAAGAGAGATTCTTTATAACATCTAGCCCTGGAAACTTTCACTCATACAGTCAGTATTCCAGTTTACTTCAATTGCCACATTCTTGTGAATAAGAACAACTCCACTGGCTCAGAGCACACAGGAGCCTTAGGCTCAGCCTCACACAGATGTGAAGGATTTTATTGTCTTTTTCTAGGCAATGCCTCTGCTATAGTATTTTTACCAGGTAGACATAAAAAATATATGGTGAACACATACAAAAAAAATTACCCTCATTTCTTGCTGGGTTTTTTTTTTGTCCTTAAAGAGGTTTTTTGCAGTGTCAGAAAAGGTATCCGAGTGCTCCTCAGCATGCTGGCCTGATGGCATAATTATAATGCTTAGCTCCAAACAGAATTCACATTTCTTTCCACAGAGGTAAAACAATTGATTCCAAGAAATGGCTGAAAGCTCACCAATATTTTTGAAAACTTGCTACAGCTGGTAGTTGCACTATCTTGCTACATTTTGTGATTAATTTTTTAGGTAGGGTCCGTTCCAGGACCATTTAAAACCTTTGAAATTTTCATGTGCTTGCTCCTTTTAATCTTCCAGCAGGGAACCACATATTTCATGATAGCATCTGTGCTGTCCATGACCCCATCTGTACACCTTTTCATGCCAGGAGCCAGAATTTACTGAAACAAGCTCAGTTCTATCAAATTTGTCCCAGAACAATACAAGACTGAGGACAAGATCTTGTTGGTTACATATTAGAGTGGTAAAATAATTGGTGTATTTTATTTAGAAATGAAAATTACTGTCAAGCACAATTATTTTGGGGGTTCAGTGTCAGTCCAAAGAACACTTGCCCCTCTAAAGAGAGTGGTAAGCCTGCCTACCTGGATGTCAATGGGCTGCCTGCAGATTTTGTCAGGATGAGCAGCTTTGAAGTCAGAGAGCTTCTCCATGTCCTTAGATCTTGCTTTGTCAGGCTTCTCAAACCACTCTGTCCATTCCACATCTGGAGACAAGTGCAAACAAGCATAGTCATTTGAAAGTCAAGCTTAATGAGTGCAGCAAAAATGCACGAAGCACAATATGATCTCGGATATCATTCACAAGTTTCTTCACTGATGATCTGATTCATGCCTCTTCCTGCCAGTCTGTCAGCCACTTTTAATGATGCTGTGAAGTGCCAGAAGCCAAGGGAGAGCAGAGTTATTAAAAGCTTCATAATTGGCATGTGCACTGTAAGCATTATTAATAGATACAGATTTTGGATCTGTGTCTGCCTTAGCTGCCTTCTCTGATCTTCAGATCAAGTTGCACCAGCTACTGTGTGTTGTCTGAAACATGGACATGACTGTGCAGTGAAAAGAAGTGAGAGGTTGTGTGTGATCTCTGAGACCATAGGAGATAGAATTTCATACCCAGGGCAGTAAAGGAAAAAAGATCCCAGTTATTCAGAGAGTCCTAGAGACAACAGGGGGAAGAATTTGTGAGTCTTCATTAATTGGTTTAGTGATGACATATAGCAGCTGGCTGTTCCCAAATGGAATAGCTATTCCCACTCTTCCCAAATGGAAAAGGATTGCAGGAAGAAGGCTGATTCACCCTATTTGTCAGCTGTCTACCACCGAGTGAAATAGCCCACAGACCCCTTACCTTGAACCCACTCGCTTGTTGAAGAGACATTAAAATGTTCTCCATTCTCAGCTTTGAACAGTTTGAATACTTTGGCCACAGCTGACCCTTTGTGACCTGTTAAAAAAACCAAAACATTGGTTAAATCATTGAAATCAATCAGTATAATCATTGAATGCAATTGATAAGAGTAAGAACTGAATATAATTGTCTCTGTGTGTATTTGCATAATTTGACTACGTTACTCAAAATTAGCCCTGCACAACTTCCAGAAAAATTTACTGATCTTGCAATGAGGCTTCAGACACTTTTGTAACTGCATGGATAATGAGGAATAAAAATCTTCAAAAATCAAGAGAGGATAAAGCCCACAATTATTTGTCATCTATTGCTATTTTTATTTAATATTGTAGCAAGCCGTGTTGCTCATCTCTTGAGAAGACAGACTCAGCAGTGTTCAGCTTGCAAGAAAATGGTTTCACAGGAGGACTTGAGGCTACTAATTCAGGATACACTGATTAAATTTTCAGCTGGTGAGAAAATTTGTGAAGATTTGTGAAGATTTGTGTCTTAGGAGAGGCAGTGTCTGAGCTCAGTGAAGTTACATGGATTTACACTGGTGCAGGTCTCACCTTTTATCTAAAGGTTTGGATAACCTAAGCTATCCCTCACTCAGCTGCTTCAGATGCATTAGTGGGAAGAAGCAATACATAAAGAGAGCATTCAATTAAATGTGTCAAACCATCAATTGCTCATGGCTTTGATGTAATGCAGTGGGAAGTAAAAGCACCATTGACCAAATGAATCTCAGCTATAACTCCAGCAACTTCCACACATCACCTCAAGACAGCATTCTGTGCATTAAATACCTTGATATTCAATGTGGTCTTCAACAGAAGAGGAGGGATTTCCTTTAATGGTAATGAAACTCCATGGGTGCCTAGAAAATGAAAATGAGAAATGATCAAGTAATGTCAAGTATGAGATGCATATTTCTTATAGGCCAATGTTCCTAAATTTCTCAGAGGCATCACATTCAAAACAGTCTGATTAGTGTCATAGGCAGGGTAGTTAAAATTAAAATTATCCTAACACTCTATATTTCTTCAGTAAATATATCAGAAGAGAAGCAAATTTGAAGACAAATCCCCACTTAAAACATGCCTGTAACAAATGCTTTCATTTTTTTAAATGAGTGTTTAAAGAAACTTGTGTATGACAGACTCAAGAGACACTGGCAACTCCTTGGAGAGCCTGAAAATAAATCTTCTGCATGTGTGTACATGTGTGTACACTGAAGAATATGAAAAGAAAGCACTTCTGCTTAAATAGATTTAGCTCATGCTGAAACCTTGTATATGACAATTGTCTTTGGAATGACTCATGAGAATTTCTAATAGACAGACTGGCTGGCAAAGGACAGTAAAAATTGCTTAGATAGTCTCTGTATATCTAGTTTCCTTCTTTGAACATTGAACAAGGATAAAGGTTTACAACTCTGAATTGTCTATTCAAATCTGATCCCATGTCAGAATTCAGTTCATTACCATCTGATTGTTATTGATCAAGTAGGTTCAATAGCTGTCAGCCACCCTGGAGGATGACCACATGGATGAGAAAGCAATGGAGACAGGGACTAAAGTGCCTCCCAACCTTGGGGATGAACCCAATTAGCACGGGTCAAGGGGGATGTTTTATCTTCAAAGTAGAAGTAGTTCAGTCATATCTGCTCTTAAAGAGTAAGAGAATAAAAAGTATGCTTTCAGGGTGGTAGGGAGGCTGTCCTGAATCACCAAAATCTCCCATGGATTAGGTCATGTCTCTATAGTTATAAATATCTGGTCATTTCAATTGCATCGAGAGGCTCGCAGGTCACCTTACATTGGTGCAAGGAAGTTCTACTCTGGTTTGGAACTCGGAATAAAACACACACAGACACTGGCAGAGAGCCACTAACACACATCCAAATCAGAGGTGCCATGAGCTGGGCTTTGCTGGGATTTGCTGCTCTGGGGGCAGCAGGGGCAGGCTCAGGGTGGGCGCTGGTGCAGCCCATACTGTGCCACGGCCCTGGTGGCTCAAGGGGACACTGTCCCAGCAGCGTGTCCTCAGCCCCAGCCCCGGCCAGGCTCAGTGGAAGCTGCCAACAGCACTGCCTCGGGAGCTTGCCAGCGAGCCAGATGCTCCTGCTGGAAAATTTGCCTGCGCGCCAACTGCCGAAGGCACTGACGGGCTGTGATCTCCATCCAGGGAGGGAAGGGGGATGGGAGCAGGAAGGACACTTTATCACTCAGCAGTCAAGATAGATTTTTTTTTGTTTTGTTGTTATTATTATTATTATTATTATTTTGGTAAACCAAATTAGAAACAAATGGCAAAAATGATGCCTCAAAAATAATCTCAAAAATAATTTAGAGAATAAAGAGCTGTTCACTTCTGCAGCTCAAGGTTTGGCCCCATTTCATGTGTTAAAATACTTGTTTCTCCCAGTTATTTTACCACTAAAAATAGTTTTAAAGTAGTTCAACCCTGACACATAAGGACACATGCAATCTGTTTGGACTATATGAAATGAAGCGACCAGGAAGTCCAGAGCCAAGCAGAAGATATTTGTGTGGAATTCCAAAGAGAATAACTATGTCATCAAGTGCAAAAAGGCTTTCTCTTCGTTTATTAGTAAAAAGGTTATGGCTCACACTGAAAGAGTAAACACAATTTTCAGAAGGAAAACAATAGGAGAGGAATGCAAGACTTCCCTTTCATTCCTAATGTTCTGGACTCAGCAAATAGGCAATTAAAAGAGATTCCAGGAGCACAGAAACCTTTCAGAATAAATCAGCATTGTGCATCGGCTCTGCTACAGCAAGGGGGAGTTGCACAACTTCACAATCTGGCTGAATACAGAGCAAATGGAGATGGACAGGAATTTGCCCATTAACCCCCACCAGCACCCCTGCCAGAAACCAGCACAGTCTATGCTCAATAGCCTGACTCCAGTGGCACCTCACAACTGCAAAGCAGAAATTTCCTGAGCCTGGGGCTTGCACTCCTATTCTCTCAGGGATGCCCATGGCCAGCCCCAGCCATCATCAGGAGCTGAGAAGGTTTGACAGCCAGGATTCAGCAGGACCAGCCAGCAAACCCCAGTGCTGGGCAGTGAGTGGTGACAGGCGTGTTAGAAAGGAAAACCCATCTGCTCTCCTCAGTCAGAGCCTGCCATGGCCACAGAGAGTAAAATGTGTACACACATGGGCAATTTTCTCATTCAGAACAATTTTTTCTAAAATACTAAAAAAAAATTTCCAAAAGCACCTGTCAAGTGCATACATCCTTATTCATAGACATAGATGTATCTGAAATGTAGACCACTATATCTAAATCTTGTTACACTGAAGTGAAAGTTCAATTTCCTTCAAAGGAAAAGCTTGGATACACCTAAAGCTGCCTGTGTTCCACGGTGCCATCAAAGTGCCTTTCTAAGTCTGGCCCCAGCTGCTGTCCAGACAATGTGGTTTTTGAGAATTGAGGAACTCAAGCTCTGAGAACACTCCTAAAGATATGTTATTTTAAATAATGCACCAGATATTTTTCCACACACCAGTATGCTGGTGGAAGACAGTGTTGACCAATTACTCCCTCATTATTTATCCACATGTCTCTATAATTCATGGAATGCAATTTTCTGGTATTTCAGATAACAGCATGGCAAGGATTAGCTTTTTGTCTGCAAGCAATAGCACTGCTGAAAGTCACACCTCCATGGATGAATTTCTGCAGTATTTCCATTATAAACATTGATGGCAAAACAGTGAGAAGCTTGCATTAAAACACCACAGCAGCCTAAAAAAATCAAGTGCAATTTACTTTTATAAACATATGCAAAAACCATCAGTTCCTTCCTGTAGCACAATTGGGGAAAAAAGTATAATGTTCAAAAATCACATTCTGTTTCACTAATTCCAGCATTTGAAATAAAACCCAGAAGGCTACTGAGCTCTAATATGGGGTCTAGATTTGAGAGCAAGAATTGCACTGATGGAGATAGCCTGGTTTTGGAGACCATTTCTCCCTCCTTGTTGATTATTTGAAATGTGTTGTCTGGTGCCCAGGAGCCCCTGTAACTTTTGACACAGCCTCTTCATCAACCACCCCAGATCTTGCTCCATCTGTGTGTGCCCAGCTGACAGATGTCTCTTTCCACAAACTACTGTATTGAAGCTCTTCTCCCTACAAGGCAGATTTTGTCAGTGTGTCTGTGTGTCTGTGTGTGTGTGTGTGTTCTGCAGACACCCTCTTAGTGCCTCATAAAAAAAAGCCTACATAAATTCAGATAAACACAAAAAATATAATGGCTACAGTTGGGTAAATAGCAAGTATTCTCAACAGTGTGTGTGCCAACACAGACACTGTTTTGGCCACAGAAGTATTTACAGTCCACACCATTAATCCATGTTTGCAAAATTTCTGTGCTGCACAAGTCCCCAGACCTGTATTGGAGAAGCTGAGGAATGTGCTGTATGTGTGTCTATATGTATGTAGCCAGGGCTACACAGCAATTATTGTACCCTCCTTACTGCTCAGCCCGTCTAATCTTCTGTCTGTGTGTAAATATGCTTCTTAAATCTTTGGGGGATGGCATGAAAATAAATTGGGATAAGCAACCTGTGGGAGCAATATCTTGGAAAACCATTTTTCTAATGTGAATCATATGCTATTCCTCAATCTGCTAATAAAAATACCCAATATAGACTCTGAGTGCATCTGAAACTCTCTAATTAACTGCTAAAACTGCACATTGAAAAGTTTCTCCCTTTTTTATTTTTTTTCCCATGTGAAAGAACTTTGTGACTTTGAAAGAGTGGAACTATTTGGACATCTCAGGAACATAATAAAGCCTCTGTGCTGGGAGAACTGGCAGGACTGGCACATACCTAAACCCAAGGTGGAGGAAATGCTTGCTGCCCAGTTTGGTCATTGCTTTCCTGGCCAAGTCATCCAAGTTTCTGGATCCTTCATCATTCACTGCTACCGACAGGATCATGCCATTTGCAACTCTCCCCAAATACTGCGCCAGGCGGACACTTTCCTCCTTTGCTCTGTAGGTATCAAACCTGAAACGATAAAAAACATCAAGCCCATAAACATTTACTGCAGTGACCACTGCATCTTTATGGACTGAAAAGCAAGTACTATAAAGAAAGCACTCTTTTGTATCACTGTAATACTACAGTGCTGCTGCAAAAGCACTTGTCTAGCAGGGTGTGTTGGGGGGTTCTGTTAAGCCATACTGATTAAACTCTAGTTGACAAACTGCAAGGTGTAACACTGCTCACTCTGTGGTTTTGGAGATTGCTGGTCTGGGAAGAATCGTACAGACATGCAATAACACCCATTTGAACAAGATGCTAAAATGTGTGTGTTTGAGCTTGCTGAGGTGCTGTCCCCAACCTGTTCCCAACGATCCTCAAAGATCCAGGCAGTCAAAGGGTCACTCACCGATCTGAATGGACAACTGCCCCTGTCTTTGGGTCAATGACATGGACAATGACACCCCGGTGGCCCCAGCTCCTCTCGAAGTAATATCCACCATCTTCCAGGCCACCAGGATGAAGAGTCTTGTTTAAGAAAGTCCAGGACAGCTTTTTCTTTCCGTGGATCTCCAGAGTGCCACCTTTGCTGACTCCAAGGTACTTCTGTCCAAAGTAAGGATTTGGCTGGCTGCCGTCATCCGCTCTAAAGCAGGAGGGGAGGAAAGGGACCAGGTTTGGGTTTGTATCTGAGTCAAGGGACCTCTCTCCTTGTGCTGCTGAGACTGAGGAGAGAAGTCTCATGACTTGCAGTGCATTTCTTTCAGGTATTCCAAGAATCAGGAGCTGCCCACGTTGTACAGAAAATAAATTATTTAAAAAATATTACCAGCTACCAAAGACCAAAAGAATCTGGAACACAGCTTATACATGCTATATTCATTGTATCCAGATCAGGGGAGGCCTGGAGCCCAGACTGAATGGGACATCTGTATTTTTGAATTCTGGAGGCAGGCAAGACCCTAACCAGGAGCTAAGGGTGGTTATTAAATAGTGATTTAGCATCCTTGAAATTTTAAGAGATCCTGTACCAATCTGCAAGACATAAATGTGTTATCTTTCAGCTCACAACTCTCGTACAGAAAGAAAGGATGTTTAGAGAGGAGAACTTTCAGACAAGAATAACTCCTCAGGTTTTAAGCCTACTCTGGAAAATCAGTTTGAGCTGTGGGAAGGTGCATGCTGATTCTCTGGCATGCCTGAACATCCCAGTGTTCATATCACAGTAGAAGAGAAAAAAAAAACCAAACCTGCATCAATTTTTGTGAGCCATTAAATTGTTTAAAAAGCTGCTGAACTTTCCACAGAGCACTGATGATAAGTATACCTGAGAACATGTAATTTTAAGGAACACTTTCGTTCCCTGATGTGGAAGAGAGATGCCAGAAGGTTCTAAGGTGGCATTTGATCATGCATACGTACCGCCCGTATAAGATGATAACCACACTGCCTTGGTAAGGGCACAGCTCACTGCCAATGTGTAACTCTCCATCTTTTTCAATGAGTATATGTCTTGTACGCAGAATGATGGGCTGCACATCATCTTTGATGACCAGTTTTCCTAAGTAGAGAAGGTTATGACATTTGCTTTATCACTCATCAGCTCGTGTGGGGTTGTGGTATCATTGTGCTAAACCCAGTGCTGGGCTGTCATCTCAGTTTTTGAAAAATTCTGTTCATACACCCCAAAAGAGCTCTCAATACAAATCCTGAAAACATTGCTTTTTATTCACTCCAGGTCTTGAAGACTGCAATTAAGATTTGCGTAGGGGAGGACTCATTCAAAACTGAGACAGAAATTTAGAGTTAAGATGAATGAAAGCTATTCGTGCCAACAACACTGTGGCTCTGTCCTTGGAGACAAAGAGGAACATAAGCATCTGCCCTGTCCTGAGGCCCTGATAACACAACTGATGCTATCAGGCCAGTGGTTTGATTAAAAAAATGTTTTTGAAGCAAATCACAGAAGTAGAACTGATCGTTACACTGAGCTACTTGTGTAAATTCTCCAGACAGGACAGAAAATAGGCTGGTCACAATGGCTAAAGGACCTCAGCACCTCAGCTACCACCCAGCCTTGTGCTGAGGTAAAGCTGTGCTTGCCCAGTCGCCACCCACTTCTCAGCAAGCAGCAAGCAGCTCTCCCAGCATGATCCACAGTGATTAAACAGTCCCAGTGGAGAGCAGGCTGCAGCCAGCCTTGTCAGCAGCACATTTTACCTCCATCAGTGATGTGGATAGAGTGGACAGTGGCAGAAGAAGAGAGGAGCAGTTTCCTGCCGTTGCGGATTTCAACGCGGTTTTCCTCGTTGTGACCTGGGTTCCAGATTTCTAACTCAGCCTCTCTGTCAGGACATGTGACAGCTGCTTCTGCTGGGCAAGGATGGAGAGTGAGGACAATCAGTGTTTGTTTGGTGTGAGACAGGAAGCTCTGCACCTGGGCATCTTTAGAGTATCATTCAGCATCAGCCCCTTGGCTGACTCCCTGGAACACAGCAGTACCTCAGTGCAGCAGGGCACATGTGGGTCACCACCAAAAGAAAACAAACAACAGCCTAAGCTGTGTGGTTCTCTGTTTTCTGGAAGAATGGAAAAACCCAATGCAAAGGAGCCTTGCAGGGGATGCAGTTTCTAGAAAACTACTGAAAAGGGACTTTCACTGAGCCCTTCCTGCAGTGACAGTTAGCTCTGTTCATACCATCTAGACACAAAGCCCAGGAAAGGTGTTGATAAAAGGATAAAACAACTACTACCTTTAAAAATGCTCCTAAAATACCTGCTTTGTTTAATATAAAGATGCTAAAATATGTTTGCATTATATATTTTCACTGGAGATAGAAAGAAAAAGAGATCAAACTAACATGGGAACACCAAGCACCAAGCAATTACCAGTACATCCAGTAACAGGGAGCAACAGGAACCTCACAAGTGTGTCTGGGTCTGTGAGCTTTTCCAGGCAGAAGCAATAGGGACTCTTTCACTTTGGGATCACGCATCTGCAGTCTCCACACACAAATTTGATGATGGGCTGCCATGACGTGTTAGTCTGAACAGCTCTCATACCATATCCAAGAGTCTCATGTTCCAACTATTTATTTCAGATAAAATATTTCCCTGATACAACCTCGGCTGATATGTGAGCCTCATGTCTTACTCTAATCAACAAAACTGCAAGTGACAGCCTCACATGCAATGCATATTTTCTGAGGGTAGAACCCTTTCTAATCCTAGGAAGCTGAGGTCAGTGGAAGTTTGAACAATGAGCCCTTTGCCTTCAGAAAGGGCTGGGAGTTCTCACCAGCTTTCCAATTTTTACCCCTTTAAACAGAAACACCATGGAGAAAACTACAGGACCAACAAATCAATGGCAATGGGCATGGGACCTCAGCAGGGTTATGTCTCTGGAACTTGGTTTAGTAAAGTTGGGTGGGTTTTACCCCACAGACAGTACTGCCTCCAGGTAATGGAAAGGACAGTGATGTGAATCCAAGCAAGGAAAAACTTCCAGTCGACAGACAGTCGTTTTGTGCTGCCACTGTGGAACTTGAAGGACATCTGTAATTCCACTGCAACAAAAACAAAATCTGCCCATCTGCATTCAGTTTCTCCTCACATTCCTCCACTAGCTTCATATCTTAAGAAAACAATAGAATTGGACCAGCCATGGCTTTAAAGTCTCCAGAGCCCCAGTAAATGCCAATTTTCAAGGTGAGTGAGGGATGTTTCCTGTGGGCTGCACAGACCTGTCTCTCTGCAAACTTTTCCCATATGCATGAAGTAAATCAGAGAGGGCCAAAAATCTACCAGGCAGCAAGTCAGATACAGATAAACATCCTGATTTTGATACCACTGTGCCAGCTGGAAGCTGGAATTGTATTAGTAATGTCAGAGGCACTCCCTCCAACTCAGAGTAATTGAGAAAAATAAGGAGGTGTTTCTGGGTTCCTACCAGAAGCCACACAGAATTAATGAAAGTTAGAAAAGATAAATGTTTCAGACAGGAATGAGGCTTGCATGGTAAATAGATGTTCAAATATAACTGCAATACATACTGACAACAATTTTTTTTAAAGAGCTGTTATTTCCCTGAGAATAAGGATAATAGAAAAATTTGTTCATGATGAGAAGTGATATAAAACCAAAAGAATCAATTCAAATGTAAAGGTATAACTTATCAATTATACCTTAATTAATCAATTCAAATGTAAAGGATAAAAATCTTGTTCATTTTTCCATTTACTTGAATATGCTACTATGCAAGGAGCTTCCTGCAGTCTCAGGAGATGACTTGTGCCCTCAAATTCATTATTTTGAAACAGAGAGGCACACAGAGAAACCTAAGGGGAAATCAAGAGGAATTTAGGCTGGTGTTTGGGATGACAAACAGCAAAAGCCAACAAACCAGAGGCAGAGGACCCAAATTCCCAATTTCATTAACCAATTTGTACCAGAAACTCTGCACATCAGCAGCACCTGCTGTGCCAATGGCACCATCAGGCTGAGCATCTTCTGCCAGTTGGGCCAGTTACCTCGACAGCTTTCATTCATTCATTCCTTTCATTGTCATTTTTTAAATAAAAGTGCAAATTCTACCCAGCACAAGGAATTAACTGAATGTTTGCTTCTTGACCAAAAGGGCCCGAGGATGACAAAGAGAGGTTGCTTCATGCAGCTGCAGTGTTTGGGGTAAGACATATGGTCTCTTTGTTTCCAACAAATACAAACCTCCAAATTAGCTGTATATAGAATATGCAAATCAAGCTGCCCTTTCCCCCTTGCCTAAACTGCTTAGTAAAAGAACTGCTTGGGAGAGACAAAACCCAAGGGACAGAGATGTCCCAGGGCAGAGCTTTTTGCTCTCCACATCTGGGCTGGAGGAATGCAGCAAAATGTTCACCTTCACCTCCCTCAGCCACAGCTATTAGGAGCTGAGGTTTCTTCTGCTATTTCTTTGTGGCAGTTTGTTGGGTTTGTGTTTGGTTTGTGGCAGAGTCTGAGGCATTGCTGAGGGTACTTTCACCTGCTCAGAAATTTCAGTCTTTGCCACTTCAGCTGCCCTTGACTGGGTATATTGGCACACCAGAAAACTGCTTTTCTCCTGAGATTTTTCACTCTGTTCTTGATTCTTTTTGCACAAAGAGTGAAAAGCTGGTCAATTTAAACCCATTAAAAACAGCATTACAAACCATACCCTTTTTCCCCATTGCAAGAAAACTTACCTGTGCTTACTGAAGAGATTACAAACAGAAAAAACCCCAAACTTCCAGCCAGATACTTGGAGCTAGGTAGAGCCATTCTTCAGGATTTTCAGTTCTCTGTATGGATAGCTGTGAAAAAGAATATTAAGAAAATGTCATTTTTTTTCCAGCTCATTCCTTGAAAAAAAAGAAAAAGAAAAAAGAAAAGAGGTTAAATCCAGCTTTATGGCAGACCATACCCACTCCTGTTCAGCTCTATGGCTGAAAACACCTTTGCACTGGTTCAGGACCAGCCTGAACAGAGCAAGGAGCCATGGGCAGCTCCTCACCCTTTGTTTGGTTTAGGATAAACCCACTCGGGAATCCAAATAGACACTGAGAAAGCAGCCACCAGCTGTAACCAAAAACGCCTTAGGAATGTGGCACAAACACATCCAGTGTCAGGACTCTCCAGGGCTGCATATTCACATGTGCTAGAAAGTAATGAAACACAACAGAGCAGGCGTTTGCAGAGTGACAAATTTTCATGGAATAACCTTTCAGTGGCACCTCTCTCCCCCCGAAATACCCACACATTTTTAGCAGTGGTGTTTTGTGTAACCTCCAGATAAACCATACTCACACTTCCAACCTGAAGCATGCACTTTCTTAGATTTCAGATCTAAGAAAATGTTGTCTGTTTAGTGTGCCAGCTCAGAATTTTCTTGCAAAACCAAAAGCTGCTTTTGAAACCAGTCTACCTAATGTTGTTTTTATTTCTTCTGTAGCCAACCCTCAGCAAAAACAAACAAGCAGTGTCATGAAAGTCAAAGTTAGAATTAATGTGATTCTCTCTGGTCTCCAGTGATTGATTCTGCAGCTCTGCCCCGGGCTCATGACAATTTATTGACATGTGTATTCACAGGCAGGCAAGGACACCCACTTCTGTATTCATAAGGCACTGTTTAAAATTCAGATGTAGTCCTTGCAGTCTTTAGGTTTTATCATATAAGCCAGTGTCTGGGGAATATCAAAGACATTTATTTGTAGCTGTCATGTCACATCCCACTGATGAAACAGGATAAATGTATGCATCACACAGTTTAGTTCAACACAAAAAAAAAGAAAACCCACTGAAAAACAATTCCAGGGTACCCCAATTTCTTTAAGGCAAAAAAAAATATGTTATTTTTAATGTCACTTGTTAACATAAGCTAAACAACAACAAAAACAACAACAACAACAAAAAAAAACCACAAGAAAAGGGAAGGAAGAAGCCAGGATTTATTCTAGAGCAAGTTTTGTAGTGTATATGTAAAACACATTTGTACTGTTCGTAAAAGTGACACAGCTCAAAGTACAATGATAGCTTCAAAACACAGGTAATCCAATGATTGCATTAAAAATAGCACTAGGATCAGAGTTTACAGGAAATATTTTGCCAGGGAAATGTTTGTTTGCCTTGGTATAGCGTATTTGACAGCCCTGAGCTCTGGAAACAGCATAGACTCAGGGCTTGGTAGGGTCTCCCAGGTGCTGAAATGCTGCTACAGAGCAGTGGGAGAGAGGAATGCACTTAGCAAGGCTGTAACTTTGAACGATGTACACGATCAGAGAGCAGCGCCGTCGCCGTGGAATGCGCGCCAGAACCAGGCTGCACGTGTCTGACATTTTAACAGCATTAACCATCAACACTGGATAAGCCAGAGCTCTTTCAAAGAAACACTATTAGAGGTACACCCAAGTGCAGCAGTCACCATTAAAATGCCAGGATTTATTAGTGATTATTACCCAGCCTAATCTGCAGACCCTGGCATTAGGCTCGGCTGGAACGATGGAGGAAGAACTAAACAAGAGTAATACCACAGGATGGTCATTGCAGATAAACAGCGTGCTCAGAGGGTGGACACAACTCTGTGTGTGCTCCATAAAGCCAGATTCCAACCAGTGAACTTTTGGTCATAAAATACATTCAGATGATATAAGAGTTCACAGGAATTAAAAGAAGGGACTGGTTTTTTGACAGTGGGGTGCATTTGCTCTCCTATTGCTGTGTAGGTAGCAAAGAAATGTTTTTGTTCCAGCCCATTAAAAGCTCAAAGGAGCTTTTTTGAAACCTTATCTCTGACACAAACCTGTAACAAACTGGTAGGAAACTAAATCAAGAAACTTCTCAGCCTTTTCTTTCTTTAGAGTCAGGAACTGCAGAGTACTTACCATCAGGTTGTGCAAAATGGCTTCTGATTTTATATCCCCTGTTGCTCACCAGGGACTGCTTCCCTGATTGCATCCATCTTCATCAGCAGAGCTCAAAACAAGCAATCAGACACTGGGAAGACATGTCATTTTCAGAGGCATCAGCTGTGTGCCAGGGCTCCAATGTTTTCACAGTGTCTGATCTGCCACAGTCCAAAGAATATCCTGCTTGTTTTGTGACTGGGCTAGGGTGTTTGATTCAGCTCGCACCGAGTTCATTGCAGTGTTAGTATTAACTGGCACTTGGGTTGGAAAGGCTGGGAGCCAAGAGGGCCAAGAGGATCTGACTCCTCTGATTCAGCTCTGACTAACACCGGGCTGGAAAAATGCTGCTCGGAGGATAATCTCAGGAATTTTCCTTTAAACCCTCTCAATTCAGCATCTTTCCCAAACACTGGGCGCAAGCAGTGGCACGTCTGGTTTGATTGTTCAGTGTAAGAGGAGGAAGAGGTGGAGACTCTCCTGGTGCTGTGTGGTGCTGGAGCAGGCTCAGGAGCAGCTCTCCCCTGCCAGGCAGCGCTCCCGGCTCGGCGCTGGAGCCGTGGGGATGCAGCCACACACGGCATCCTTGAACGGGCGCCACACGCTGACTCCAGCTCTGATGTAACCACCAGGGCCAGCAAACCTCCCTGCACATTCGGGCACTCAGAGCACAAGGGCCATGCTGGTGGCTGCCTAGCATCTCCAGCCTTTCTCAAATACCATCTGGGACTTCTCTCCAACGTGAGAAAAGCTTTTCTACCGAGCCATTAAAAGCTGCCTAGCAATGGCAAGTGGGACTCCTAGTCTTGGATCTGGCAAGGCAGACTCTCTGAAATGATTCCCAGCTGCTGGACCTTTCCAAAAAGTGAACAATAGCAGTAGATAATGCTAAAAGTAGAAGCAGGAAACCATTATTGCTCAGCTGGCTGCTACTGCAGGTGTCAGCAGCGATGCTGTACCAGAAAGCACACTGCAGAGAGGGATCCCTATCCACTGCCCTTCCCACAGTTTTAATCCTGGAGGCAACACACTGCAGACAGTTCTGAGAACAAAACAGTGAGGAAATGCTCTGAGGAAGCTGGATCCACACAGGTATCATGGTGGGGTCACACAGACACCCTGAATCTGAAGGGTCAGAGCGGAGCTTTCCAGGGAGGCACCACCAGTCATTCAGAAACACACACCATAACTCACCTACTTGCACAACTCTGGACCAACCACCCAAGCCTGGCAACAAAATTTTTTAAAGTTCCTCCCAATACTGTCTGTTTAGAAGTGCTTTTTAAGACTGTCTTGACACTCTTTGGAGGATGCACCTTCAGCATCTGCTGGAGACAGCTCCTTTCAGCGTGTCAAGCAGAGCATAATGGGATCATTCACAATCCATTAAAAATGAGGCAAGGACTGGAAAAAAGCAGCAGCTACTTGATCTTTCCTGAAAAAGATGTCAAACAGGGGCAGCAAACCACGTGGCTTCTGTTGCTGCTACTGCCCAGTGAAAGAGACCACCAACCTACATGGGGGCAAAGCAGGGATCCAGCACCAGCCCCAGAGAGCAGGGAGAGCTCCCAGGGAAAAGGAGCCTTGTAGCCTGATGGGGAGTGAGCTCTCAGCAGACACTGAAGTGCCCAGGTGCTTGGGATGGCCTGTGAGTAAAACCTCTGTTCCCCAGAGCATCTCTGCAAGGGAGATGCTCTCAGAGACCCCGAGGGGCCGGTGCCAAGGCCGAGGTGCACCAAGCCCAGAGGCTGATGCTGAGGTTGCAGCAGTCTGATAGCGAGCTCTGAAGCCTTGCTGCAGCGTTCCTCATGCATATGCAGGGCGGCCAACATCGATTTGGAAGCTGATCCTGGGAGAGGGAGGAGCTGTTTAATTAATGCCTCTGCTCCCTTCCTGCTGACACTGCATGGCAGCAGGTCCCCTCACCCTGCCCATGGAATTTTGCATTTTAGCCCCGGCTGGGAAGATGGATTTGAGGTGCACGTTTGCTTTCCTGACCTGAGAACATGCCAGCCCTTGCTCCAGCGACATACAGAGGGGATTTTCACACACCCAGCCACAGGCACAGCTAAAGCCTTCAGAAAATAAACACACGAACTTCTGGGGATTGCTAATGGAAATGCTGCTCAGTCCCAGAGCATGGCAGCAGCATAGCTGCCTCTGCTCCACATCTTTTTCTTGTGCTTGCCACCCACACATCAGCTGCTCGTTTTTACTAGCAAGAGGAGGAGGATTAAACTCAGGAACAGACTTTAATTCTCAATGAATCAATACTGGAGTCAAAAGCAACATTCTGACTGTTTTCCCAGTGAACCTTGGTTTCTTATAAATTTATCTAATAACTTTCCCAACAAGAAGGTTCTGCTCACATATTCTATATAAACATCACTGCAAATTCCTTGGTTCCTGATGTCCATAAAAATAGATTCTGAATGAGGAGCAGGAGTTAGAGGAAATTTTTACAATGAATAAATTAAAGAAAACTAAGGTGTTTGCTAATTTGTTGTAATATTGGCAAACTATTTTGAAACAGAAATAAAAGGGGGAAAGTAGGAGTTTTAAAGCTATGCTTTTTTGAAGAATTGACTCTTTCTTTTTTTTTTTTTCAGAGGCTTACAGACTTTGAAGAGGAAAGGAAGCAATTTTTGGCTCTGTTTAAACAAAATCATTTGCAATTCCCATCACTCCACCCATCTGAGGCTGACTGACTCCCAGTTTCACATGCTTTCGAAGTGCTCAGCATTTCACTGAATGAAACCCTCCTCCAGCACATGAAGCTTCCAAAGCACCAAGGAAGTGGGAAGCTGAGCCCCCTTTGCTGAGGCTCGGGGTGCACTGGCTCTGCTGTGCCTGCTGCCAGCCACACTCCTGCTTCCAGGGGGTGCCAGAGCCACTGCAGAAATGCTCTGGGGGTGACCAGAATGGCCACACACCCAGAATGCACGGGATGGGCTGGACATACCTGGCTCAGCTGCGAGCCCACGGGGACATGCACAGTCCTGTGGTGGATATCCTCAGGAAACCCCAGGAGGAATAGGGCAGCTTCCTTCCAACACAACACCCGTGCAGCACTTACCCCACAGCTTCATTCACACAGGCTCCTGGGGCGTGCCAAGGTAGCAGCAGCCTTTGAAAACATCTCCTTGGATGTCCCAGCAGTCCCTGGAGGAACAGTACCCTCTGCAGAGTGTCCCTGGTTAGAGGGCTCTTTTCCCTCCCAAGGTAAGGAAAGTGAGTGCTGCGGCTGAAGAGGATCACAGCATCCTGAATCCTCTTCAAACTGCTGCTTTTAACTACCCAAATAACTGCATCAGGATGTAAATATTTTTCTTTTTGCTTTTGTGGTACTTCACTGTTTGCATCTGGCTCGCCACGACTCCACGCCTTCCTCTCCAGGACATTTGCCATTTGCTCTCCTTCTGAGGCAGGAGGAGGAATAGAGATTTTTCAGCGGTTTAGGCACATTCCTCTCCTTCCTTCACCAGCTCTTCCTTTGCCAATTGTTTAGTCTCAGCCTGGGGTTAGAGCTCTGCAAAGTTTTATTGGGATCCAGGGTCTGGACATGTCACAGATTATCAAATAAATCTCCAAGAAGCTAAAAGCTTGCTCTGTAAGTACTTGTTCCAGTGCTGGGCTTATGCCTGTGAGCCAAAAACATCTTGCTTTTTTCCCCCTGTACAGCATCAGAAATCATAACAATTAGGCATTAACAGGAGTTCAAAAGGACTTCAGGGATCTCCCTAGAGGGTCAGTTCCAGCTGCTCAGGCTATTGTACCAATTCTCATCCCCATGATGTCCCATGCATCATGATTTATCTTACCTTTACTGAGCAGCATCACTGATTTCTTCACACTTTCAGACAAGCCAGGACCTCTTCCCCGGCCAAACCCAACTCTCACCTCTCCTACCTGGTGTGGGGATGGAGCCACAGGCTCCTTTTCTGCCTGTAAACCTTCAGGGTGTCCTCTCACCCCACATCCAGGGGCCAGGGGCAGAATAGGTCTGAGGGAGGCAGGTGTCCCCTCCAAGGCACTCAGTCCCCACTCAGAGGCACAAGGGCAGCTGGCCGGCGCGAGGACGCCAGAGCAACTCGCTCACCAGGGAGCAAAAGTCTGGCCAACAAAACGCTCACCTCTCCCTGCAGCAGCTTGTTTGGCCATTTCTGAGAATTCCAAAGAAACAACAGGACATCAGCTAAAAAACCTTCACCTACCTGTTTGAACAGCCCATGTTATGCAATGACAGGGATGATCTGAAATCGCCTGTCCCTTCACTGTTGTCACCAAGTAGCGTCATGTTCAAACCCAAGTGACTCTTTCATCATTTCAGGGTCACTTTGTGCTTAGCTGCAGCCAGTGAGGCCATCAGTTTTTTCTCACTTTGCATATAAATCTCTATTTTTGTCTTTACTTAAAAGCTGCAGCATAAACATAGAGCAAAGAGAATTAGCCACTAATACTGACAGTATTTCAGTCCTCAATGGGAGCCAAAAGTCGATGTGAGCATTGCCTGAAAGGAACACAAGACTTTACCCTAAGCAGCACATATTTATCCTGGGTTTTATTCCTCTAGGTCCTTAATTAAATGTTCACATCAGTTAGACAAACATCATTTGACTAGTCATTAGCTTCAGACAGAAACACATTTATAACTCCTCGTTGTGCTCCATGCTCAGCTTGATCAGAAGACATTGTCAGGACATCACTGCACACTGACCAAGGAGATGCTGCTGAGTTCACCTAAGATGCCACAGCAGATGGACACCTTTTTTAAAAACCAGACATTAATGTATAGAAGCAAGAATGAAGAGAGAATTCCCTCCTTAAGTTCATGTTTCCCTGGAAATGCTGAATTTCCATGCCCAATTTAATTTGCAGTCCCACAGTTACCACAGAGCAGCTCTTGCCTTTAAAACTTACCTTTTGATACCAGATCACAGATATGTTGAAACACTTCCCCCAGGGAAGGGCAGGCCACAGACTGCTCCTGTTCTGCTCTGTAAGGCACTGATTGAAAAATAAAGCTCTGCTGCAAAGGGCAAAGTGAGAATATATTTATTGGTTATAAAATATACAAGTGAACACCATTGGTTTGGTACAATCTTGTAAGAACAGCAGGTTTTGGTGGTGCTGCTGCTGGGCTCTGCCTGGCTGGTGCTCCCCAGCAGTGTCCCAGGGCACCCCAGCCTTTGCAGGGATGTGCTCCTAGCAGGTCTGAGAAAAAGCAAATTTTAGCAGCTCAACAGTATTATCAGGACACTGATATTTTTTCAGCTTGAAGGGAACATAATGCTGAAGAGAAGCAGCTTTCTGATAACTGGCATGATTAAAGACTTTAATCCAGGATGGTTTGGCTTGTTCTTTTTAGCCAAGGCTGGCAAAACTCCCTGAAAAACAGACACAAAGAGAGCAGTGACCCTCTGGGAGTGGCAGTTCAATTACCAGCAACACAGCTCAGGATCCCTCCACACATCATGGACATTTCTTAGCCCTTCTTTTATTTCTTGAATTAAAATTACAGAACATACAGGAGGGAGAAAGGGGGATGGAAGTGGGAATGAGCCTCACTGAAACTGTAAACTTGCTGCCTCATGGATCTGCTGGTATTTCAACAAGCTAAGCCAGGTACTCAGATGTCAGTTAACAGGAATATTATTTTACTCTTTATTTTTAAATAATACTGGTACTATTTCTTATTTGACTATCTGAAAATGGTCAGACAATTTGAATCCTTCTTTTATTAGTTTACATCTGTTTCATCCTGTTACGCCTTAAGTATCCCTCATGTCAGCTCTGCTCTGGTCCTCTGCTCTCCCAAAGTACAAGGGCATTATGTATTCTTCCATTTTAATAATAATGCCTTGCTTTTATATTATGCTTTTCATTGCAAAGACTCCCAAGGCTATTTGCAGCTGGCTGGATCAAGACTATTCCTGTAAACACTTCTAATTTAAATAAGGTTTTGCAAAACCAGGAAACAAGACCCTAAATCCTGATCCCGCTGGGGTCAAGAGGATTGGAGGGGTTTTTTTGCATTATCCCTGGCAGAAGCAATGTGTGCTGGGGAGAAATGCTCCAGCCTGCCCTGAAACACGGCCCCCCCAGCACGGAGCAGTCCTGGAGCTGTGAAGTCAAATAGTCCAAATACCTGAAGCAGCAGGAGGAAGCTCATGGGGCAGAACATGATTAGCCAGACTGGAAATCAGGGCAGGCACAGGGGCGAGCACCCTTGCCCTCAGGGAAAGCAAAACAGGGCAGCTTGTGAGCAGCCAGCAGCAGCTCAGTCCCACTGCCAGTCACCAGCATGCCACCAACGTGGCAGGGCAAGGACAAGACCCCCAGCCAGAGTGTCCCCAGGGTGGTGCTGGCCCTGCCTGCTGCTTTTTGTGCCCCTGCAGCAGCCGAGGCAGGAGGCTGAACCAAGCTCCCAAAACAGCCAAGAGGATGGCACAGGTGGTTCAGGGAATAAAGTTCGGCAAAACAAACAAAAAAAAGATGCCTTCTTAATCAAAAAATTCCTTTCAAAAGTATTCAGGGCTTTGATGAAAGAATGAAACAATCAAGTTTCAGGACAAAAACAGAAAAGAAAACCTCAAACTTTTGCTTTTCAAAGGATGAAAGAAGAAGCAGCTTCTCAGGAATCAAACATGCACTGGAATGAAATCACTGCCTCTGCTGTACAGACTGTGTTGTCTTCCCCTGGAATGGTCATAGCAATGAGCTTTGAAATTTCAACCAGAAATTGATATGAATTTCAGTAAAGCAGTGGGGAAAAGTCCCCAACCCCCTGCAACCTGCTCCCCTCCTCCATCCCCAAAAATAAGAAGCTGGAAATACATTCAATTTTCTATCTGATCTCTGTGTGAGGGCCTGAAATCTGCACCAAGTTTTCTTGATTTCCTTATCATTCACATTATTCATCCAGACTCAATAGCCTCTGGTTTTCCAATAGGAAACCCAGCATGGGTTTTCTGGACCAATGGTACCAATGGGTTTCTTGCAGCAATACAAGGGAAAATGATAATAAAGACTCCCAAGCTGTTGATTTCACTGTCCTTCTATCCAAAACAATAAATAATTCTTATTTCACTGCAGACTGTTTTCTTTTTCATCAACTTTTCAGGTTATGACTGTTTTTCCTCACAAAGAAGTGGAACTTTTGAGATGGAATCTTTATCAAATTATTCTCTTTTTTTTTTTCGTTAGAAAACCAAGCTCCCTTTAGGATGAAAAATTTGCAGCATGAAACTTCTCACTGGCAAAGTGGAGTCAAAATCCTGAAATAACTCTCCTATTTCTCACCACTCTAAGCCAAGAGGTTTTCACTGGGTTACCCTGGCATATTGTGGTGGGAAGTACATTGATAAGCACTGTGTAACTGCGTGTACATTTTTGGATGGGATTCACACCAGTAATTCTTCTGTGTTTTACAACCTAATTAAAAGCCAAAGAAACATGAAAAGCAATAAAAGGCCAAAGAAATATGACAGAATAAATACATTTACCTCCCTTGTGGAAGATAATAGGCTTTGCTGAACCTAACCTGACAAAACCTGACATTTCAGACATGCCCAGCATGTCTGTGATATTTCTAGAGCACACAAGGACAAGTGATCTGAAAAGAAGAACAGTAATTACAGCATGATTGCAAAATATTCCTTCATTAAGGACCTTCAAAACCTTTAAGCTCCAATACAGAAAAGTATGTAGGATCATGCTTGACTTTAAAAACACCTAAACCCCCTTCATTTCAATCCCATGTGAGCTTTCCCAAGTTTAAACCTCCATTTAAATGGTCCTGGATTAAACCTGTGCTTCACATGGAATCAAAACAAGCCCAAATGACTGTGAGTGCATCCCTCCCTTATGGAAAAGGGACACTCAGTTCCTGTGCAGTGCTGAGACTCTGGAACCATCTACATCCTGGCTCTGACTGTCAGTCCATCTCCAATCTGCCTTTGGTCCTCACAGATGTCCTGCCAGCCCCCAGGGAGCTGTACCTGCAGTGAATTGCAGGCACAAGTGGTCATTGAGCTGAATGCCTCATTGCAAAACCTTACCAGGAAAACAAACTGAGTGTACAGACCTTGCATGGATATGTGTCACTGCATGCACATCTGACACATGCACACACTCCAGTGCAGAAATGCAGATGTGATAACTCAGGAGTGTTCAAATCTTTGGTCATGAACTGCTCAGGAATGCCTTGGGCTGAAAGTCTATTTTCTGGTTACTTGACCTGCTTCTACCAGCAGCCAAGAATATATCTATCCATCTCTGTTGTCCCATGTTTGTGTGGCAACACATAAAACCACGAGGAATGTGAGACAGACACAAACAGAGATGGTCCAGACCATTGCCAGGACCCAGCAGGCAGGCAGGACTAGTCACTGGCTCACCCAAGAAAAGTCCCACTGGAAAATCTGGCACACCTATGGTTTTCATCTGTCACAAGAGGCAAAAACAATCAGTAAGAAAAACCAGAAATGAACCTGTTTCCAAAATGGAAAACTGAATCACTGGCTGCCAGGAAGTGGCTGGGCATGGGGATGGGTGCACAGGACTGCAAGTGTCACTGCAAGGCCCTTATCCCCTCAGTGCTGGAAAATGACTGGCTTGTTCAGGAGAAATTGCCACTTCTCTGGAAGACCTGTTTCTGTCTGCTCTAATCTGAACAATCCTGGGAGAGAAATGCTGCTCCTCTTATCTGGCTGATGCTTGGGATTTGTACCTGTTTAATTTGTGTCAGATTTCTTCAGAGCACAGGTTTGGTTATGAAATTACATGTTTTTCCTTTCTTTGTCCATCAGACACAGGTTGCTGCACAAAGTGGAATCTCAGCAGCTTTCTTACCTCTCTTTTATGGATGTTTGAACATATTCAGGCAATGTTTTCACTGTAACTGTGTCAAAGTGCTGCCTACCCACAACTGCTCCTGAACAGGCACCCAGCACCACCAGGAACATCCCAGTGCTGGATATCCCAGGAACACTGTGCCATTCACCTGCAACGAAAAAAGCAGAGGTAGGTTATATGGAGGCAGGCTGAGGAGCCTTAGACTATGATCCTGCTCCTCCATAAGGGAGTTACAAGCAAGGAAAATATGTACATTTTAAAAATATCTGTAATTTTAAATGTATCATTGGTACAGATGAAGTGACATCATTGATTGTTGGTCAGTGGAAGGAAGAAGCAAAAACCCTTCTCAAAGGGGTACAAAATCATGAGCAATGAGGTCATCAGCATCTTCTGTGGATTGGTAAGACATATAGGAAGCCAAGAGTCCTGAGAGTAAAATGCTTAGATCAGCCTTAATACAGTTTCCTTTCATGTGGGCAAAATTACTGTCTGGGCAAAGCAGATTTGCCCATGGAGCAAGGCAGAGGTGCTGAGACAGCAGACAGGGGAATAGAAATTACACATGCTTCTTTTTTTGTTGTTTTCCCTGAAAATGTAAATATCCAAACCAAACTATTCCTTCTTGGAAGGCCTGTCCCAGTGCCTCAAAGAAGTTGTAGTGGAAGTAGCTCTTGCTCTTCTCCTTTCCTCCAGCAAGAACTCCTTCCTCAGGTTACACATCTCAAGATGTGCCATGAATTTACTTTTAGGCAGCCAAGAGTTCTCTGAGCAGCCTGGCACTGGTGTGTCCCCTACACCCTGGGGACAGCCCATCCTGAGAGAGCAGAGCCTGCACCAAGGAGAGCAACAGGAGAGCACAGCGTGGTCAGGCTGTCAGGCACTGCACCCCGGGGACACAAGAATGCAGTGCACACAGCTGTCCAAAGCCTGCAGGCACCAGGAAGTTCACATCCCATGAATCTGAAACATGGATGTCTCCAGGGAATGTAAGGCCAGACCAAATGTGGGAGCCAAGTGTAAAAAAGTGACTTCTGCAAGATGTCAGAGGATGCTGAATGCAATATGGGCTCAAGGGCAAGGGAAACATGAATGTCCAGGCCATGGGTGGGCAAAGGGGAGTGAGAAAGAGCAAACACAGACAAAAGCTTTTGCCTGTCCTGGCTGTCTGTCTGACCATCCTAAGTGAGTGAAAGTCTGGATGCAAGCACAGCAGAGAGCAACCACCCCAAACTGGCCTACACTGACCCCCACACTGACCTACACTGCAAGAGGCAGCTGTGATCTGTGTCCTCTCCTGTCCCATCTGCAGGCTGCAGACCCCCAGGCAGCCAGCACACAGCCCTGTGGGACCTGGGGCAGGGCACACCACAGCCAGCTCACTCAGCCTTTGGGGAAGCTTGGATCAGAAATTTAAAACGTCTCCAAATTTGCATTTCATTCAGCAAAACAAGAACAAACCACGTCCTTCTTCATTTTCCAAATTTTCTGTGCCTTTCAAGATTTAGGCTAAGAATCTTTAGCCACTAACCTTTATCCTTTGCCTATACCAGCCTTTACCTCAGCTAGGACTACATGTGTTGAAATTAAAACTCCCTTAGAAAAACACCACTTTGCACTGAAGCCTTAGAAAAGACAAGGAAGCTCTGAGGATGCCCCAGGAGTGCTGCACACACAGGTGTCTGTGCTCCACCACGGGGAGGGTGCTCCTCCACTAACACCTGCTTGCTAATGGCTTGGAATAAAATTTTGAGGATGCAGCCAGTGCACTAGCAAGAAATCCTGGCTGCTCATATTCCTTAAGGATGCTGTACCAGCTTTGCTTGGCTTTTCTTAGTGTTAATTATGATTATAATTCAGTAGCATGCAGGCATGTAAGCCTTGGCAGCGTCCTTGCAGGAATTACTTCAGTCACCCTTCTCTGTCTAGACAGATATATAAGGTATGTGCAGGGGCAATCTGACATTTCCAAACCTCTTTAGTAGTGAAATATGGTTATTTTTATCTTTTAGTGCAATACCAGCAGAGAAAATCAGAAAAACAAACTTGTTTTTCCCCCCACATCCTTTGTAAACAATGGCTTCTAGTTTGCTTTTTCCTCTCCTTCCTCTACATTAGAGCAGTGGTGTTAATTCTTCTTCTGAGGTGATAAAAGCCTTTTTTTTTTTCCCCTAAGAGCTCAAATCCTCATCTGAATAGAATAGAACTCCCAGTGACTTTAATTGAGTTAATTGTAAGGGAGAACAATGTACTTGCCCCTTCCAAGGGAACTTCCCATTTCCTTCTGCCAAGGCTCAGCAAGATCCTGCAGTAACTTTCCTTGGAGATAAAGTTTCCCCTATTTAACTACTACTTAAAATGCAGTAAAACACAAAATACCTTAATGAATGCAGAAGTAAAGTGGTTTTGTATGTCTGCCCTGTCAAGAGACTGCATCTGGATCCTGATGTACTCAACTGAGGGTGTGCTGGTGATAGCAATGCAATTACACCAGAGACAACCTTAAAAATTGGCTTGCTGACTGGTTTTCATCAGCAAAGTGACACTGGGTATCAATGCCCAGATATACATGATCCCAAAAGTAAGAATCTTTCACTCAAATTGTGATCCTGATGATGGGAGCAGTAACTGTCCTGTCCAAGCCCCACAGGCTCACAGGTGAACACACAGGTGCCTACAAAGGGGAGCAAACAGAGGGATCAGGGCCGTGTGCTCAGGGGACAAACTGGGCACAGGCTGGAGCTGCACTGGCTGGATGGCACTGCCCCTCACATTTCCCACATCACAAACCAGCTCCAACAGCCCCACATGGCACAGCCACTGCCAGCTCTAACAGCCCCACATGGCACAGCCATTCCCAGCTCCAGCAGCCCCACATGGCACAGCCATTCCCAGCTCTAACAGCCCCACATGGCACAGCCACTGCCAGCTCTAACAGCCCCACATGGCACAGCCACTGCCAGCTCTAACAGCCTCACATGGCACAGCCATTCCCATCTCTAACAGCCCCACATGGCACAGCCACTGCCCCCTCTAACAGCCTCACATGGCACAGCCACTGCCAGCTCCAACAGCCCCACATGGCACAGCCATTCCCAGCTCTAACAGCCCCACATGGCACAGCCATTCCCAGCTCTAACAGCCCCACATGGCACAGCCACTGCCAGCTCTAACAGCCCCACATGGCACAGCCATTCCCAGCTCCAACAGCCCCACATGGCACAGCCATTCCCAGCTCTAACAGCCCCACATGGCACAGCCACTGCCCCCTCTAACAGCCCCACATGGCACAGCCACAGCCAAGTCCTGCAAGATTACAGGTGGAGCTCTCCTCTCTGCTGGTGTGATGAGACCTGCAGCACCCACAGCCCATACCCCCAGGCAAGCAGCACGTGGGGAACCCCCCAGTCCAGTCCCAAGCAGCCCTGCTGCCCCAGGCACGGTGACATCCCACCAGAGAAGGTGCAGCAGCTGTGCTTAGGATGGAGGGACACAGGTTTGCTTGGAGTTACCAGCACCAGCTCACTTCTCTGCAGAGCTCAGCCCAAAGCATGCATGACAGAAGCTCCAAGGCAGCCAGGGCTCCTGGCCTTTGGAGTTCATTTTTATTTCTAACTGTTCCAAGTATGTGTTCAATCCTGTCCATTCTGCAGTTCAGGCTGAGGAAATTATATAAACAGCTCAGTTCAGCCTTGGGATCAAAAAGATACGTGAGCTTTACAGGGATTCTTCATTCTATTTCTTTTAAAACTAAATATTTGTTTCTATTTGTCTGGAAGAAAGCATGAACAAGCTTGGCTCCTTTCCAAGGATCCATCATGTGGGGTTAAAAAGAGAAGGGGAAACATCCCACTCATTATGAAATAGTATAAAAAACAACAACAGGAAAAGAAAAAAAGCCAATCCCATAACTTCTGGACTCTGAAAGGCTAAAAAAATATCTGCTGAACTAAACAAAGAACCAAAATGCTGATACTGCCAGAATTCAGTTAGGTTAGACCCATCAGTCTGCATGTGCCAGGTCCAGATGGTCAGGGACAGCTCATGGCTCTTCTCCCACAGACCCACACGTGTGACCATTTTTCCTGCTATTTAGTAGTAAACAACATGTTTACAGAATTTGGGCAACCTTTTTTTATTACTGGTTTTTTTTTTAAGAAGAGGGATTCATTACCAAATTGGTGTTTCACAATTCCTGTGATGAGAGAGACCTGGCCATCATCATCAAGGAGCCTGGTTAGCAGGGAAGGCGTTCCGGGATTTGATTGCTCATGTGTTATGGTTGAATGAATAAATATATCCCATCTTATTTTCAAATCTGGCACTTGTGGATTGATTCCTGAAGTAGCTACTTAGTCAGGTGAAGCATCATGGGACTCATGGTTAAACCACAGAACACTTTTTTCCTGCCTAACTATTTTAGCTGACTGAGAAACACAGTTTCGTAACATGTTTTTTTAACCAAAGGTGTCCTCAAGTCTCACAAAGACACTGCAAGAGTTTCAGGAGTCTTCATGCCTCCAAAATAAGAGATGTGCTTGGTGCTCACCTTTTTCACAAAATCTGATTTTTAGAATGGGATTATTTTAGAAATCTCTTTTTGTGGGCACATGAAGAGGTTGAAACTTCACAAACTGTCTCAGTGTTGGTCACGAGAGGGGTCTTTCTCATGGCCCTTTGGGGTACAATGGGTTTAAATAAATATTTTCACTGTGCCCACACCTGCAGCAATCTAAGCAGCAGGGATGCACAAGGAGCCCAGTCCAGCCTAGCAATCAGCCCTTTTCTGAGCAGCACTGCCAACTCTGCTGGGTACAGACACAGACCAACCCCAGGTACACCAGCCTGGAAACCCTTTCTGGCCTGAAACCAGGGAAGAGAGCATGCAAGGCAGACAGACCTGAATTTTAACTCAGGAAGAGAAAGGAGGTGCTGGGGTGAGAAAAAGACCCCGAGGGCTTGCTGCCCAGCCAGGGCACAGCAGGGCTCACCCCAGAGCTCCGTGAGCATGGAAGAGCCAGCAAGTTCCATGGAGAGCACCAGCCCAGGGGGAAGGTGTGATGGACACTGTGCACTGTCCCTGTCCCTCACTGGGATATCTGCCACCACCTGGGAAACAGCTTCCCTGGGATGGCAGAGGGTGACAAGCAGCCACTCTCCTCTGTGGGCAGAAAGGGCAGGCAGGGCACAGGGAAAAAATGCACTTAAGGGCTTGAGTACAAGAGAGATGGTCTGCAGCCAAGAGTACAGTCTTCAGGGGAAAACAAAGAAATGTCCTTTGAGGTTCTCTTTCTGCTCTAAAAAAAACACAACAAATCCTCAAAGACAAAGAAAATCAGATTTTTTTGCTTTGTCTGGAAACAACGGCTGCTTATTATGAAGGTCTGATCCAGGGACCCCGGCTGACCTCCGAGAACTTTGAGTCAGGTGCCAGGATGGCTTAAACCCAGGGATTTTCTCTTCCTTGCCCTGTAAGGCTGAGGTACAGCCAGTCACATCCCCACTGGTGCCTCCTGAGGCAGCCAGTTCATGCTGCAGGAGAGGGAACCAGCATCCAGCAGACATTGCACCGGGGGCACAGAGTCAGGAATTAGAGAGTAATCTCCAGCTTGAACCAGAGCCACAGTCTAAAGAGACCTGCTTCCTCCACTTTACAGCAAAGTTTATTATTATGGTTTCCATTTTCTCCCTGGCTGTTTCTTCAATGTCAGTTTAGAATAACTAAGGATAAAGTTAAATCATCTTTTAACTCCTATTTCCCCAAATTTCGGCATACACCTTTACAAAAAATTTTCCCCCATGTCTTTCCTTCACCCTGTGATACCCATTGCCACCCTCTTTCAGAGCAAAAAGGCTCCAAACTAGAAACCTTTGGTACAAGCCTCAGAGCCAAAGCTGCAGATATAGTACAAATCTTATCTTGATAGAAAGGATCTCCCACAAAAGACCCCAACACCCATTCCTTGCACTTGTGCTGTGCAAGGCAGAAAGCCACATGAAGTTTACACTTGAAAAACTGAACGCCAAGATAATTAGCTTTTTGGGTTTTTTCTCCTTCCTGCCCTCTTAAGTGGCTCAGCATGTAACACCAAGATGCCTGAAGCATGGTTTGCTTTCCTTGTGTCACCAGGATTTAAATGTATTCTTTGAACTACCTGCATTCCTGGTAAAAATGGAAAATATAAATTTGGCTTAGAGAAAGGAAGCACCACCTTCATCGTCTGCCTCTCTGCATTCTACAAAGCTCAGGAAGTCAAAATTTTTCCAAAGGATTCCCTGAAGTGACCCACCACCCATCCCTGCCTGCAGAGTGATAAATGAGGGGAAACCAGTTCATTGTGGTGGAATCAGGGGATCTGCATGCCTGGGCCTTTACTTTGCTTTACACATGGACAGCAATAAAGGACAGCTATTTCAGCCTTTTTCTGTTTTTTTCATTAAAACAAAACAGAGCTATCTACAGGATGGAAGAGGGGACAGGCTGTTCTAAAATAATAAATCAAAGCCACACAAAGACCCATCAGCTTAAGCCAGATACTGCCCTCTAGATTTTAACCAGCTCCAGCTGTGTCATAACACAGCACAGCTCAAAAACTGATATATTTTCAGATGATCTGGCCTCCGACTAGAGGAAATGAAAGAAATGCACCAGAGCCATATTCATGGAATATTTTTAGGATGGAGTCCCAAGACATTTGGCTGTTTCATAAGGGTGATTTGCATTGCGTTAGCACATTTCATCCCCTGAAGTCACCATCCCAAAAAGAGCTTGTCACTCCCCCAGATGCTGGGAACCAGCTTTGGTGCTGTATTACACTGACTGCCATCTCCCTGAGGAATGAGAAAGGCATTAGAAAAGGAAACTGGAGGGTGAAAGAATTAAAAAAAAAGAAAAAACCACAGCTGTGACCATCTTGAGTTGCCTGGTCATTTGGGAATAGGAGTGCTACAGTCTAGGGTGCACATGAGCAGGCTGAATGAAGCAATGAAATAAATCACACCAGAAAAGATCAAATGAAAAGCACCAACTTTGGAGTTTGTGGAGGAAGAGATGGAAGTAACTACTTTCCCACAATAAAGGGCTTGGGAAGAGTTGCAAGAAGTGAGGGTGTTAGAACTTATCCTCTATGTAAATATTGGAAAGATTAAGGGGGTTATTTTCTCTTTAAATTAGTGGTATTTAACAGTTTCCTATTTAGTTCTGCACTTCAGTCCTGTTTCTTCAGCTTGTACAAAACCCACTGTAAACCCTTCAAAATACCTGAGTGTGTGGCTGAGCTGGGCTGCAGCACCTCCAGGAAAAGCAAAGGAAGAGATGTCAGCTCAGCTGCAGGGGGATTCCTGTGGCTCTGCCTTGCAGCTGGGCTAGGTGCCTGTGCTCCAGGCATTGCCAAAATGAGGGAGAGGTGCAGCCTCAGGAGAGAAGCAGCAATCAGGCATGGGATGTCTGGTTCAAAGTAAAACAGATGTGTGTGTATCTTCCTCAACACTGGCAAGAAGTGACAACACTGAGTTCATGGTAGATCCCAAACTACAAATTCAAAGTCGTTTTAGAGCCCTGCCTGAAGGCTGGGGGAACACATGTAGCTTCAGATGCTTTTGTGCTTAAAAACCAGCACGAAAAAAGGAGACAAACACACTTAAAACACAAGGGGTAGAAGTCAGACTTGATAAATAAAATGCCACAGGACCACTTTTTTGTCTTCTACTTTCATTCTTAGGAGTTTCTTGCAAGAAAAACAACTGAAAATATTTTTAGATACAAAGTCTAACTTTCTAGTTTAAATGAAAGTCATACTGATATGTGTAGAAAACTAACTTAAGCTATTTAAGGTATTTGCACCTCAAAACTAAGTAATTGTGTTCACAACCTTTTCTAGTGAAAAGGTTAATTTCATTTTATAGACAAGGAACATTCTTCTTTTTTTTTCATTCATGTTCCTAATCAGGCCAACATTTTTTATGTTTTTACCAAAAAAATTGGTCTTTGAAGGAGGAAAGCTTAATATACACTAGCAAAAAGTCAGTGTTTAGTGGGTCCCAACTGTTTCAAACATTACTTCGAAAATATTTGAGGATCTGCTGACACCAGACCGTATAAAACCTGACATTTCTGCCCCTCTGTTACTGTCATTCAACAATCCCCACAGTGCACTTCATGCATTTTTACCACTGTGATTATCCTGCTTGTTTTCTTTTGGAAATGGCTGGATGAAACAAACCAAAGAAGTCTTTGGGTTTTTTTCACCAAGATATTGGCATTTGCAGTTCTGGCTCTTTCAGGTAAAGCAGAAACATCAGACAAAGTGTTTAAAAAGTGTTTTGTTTTGGCAATGAGCAGGCTTCCTGGGATAAGCAAAAGCATAAAAAGGACAAGGGAAAGGCAGAAAAGCAGGCAGGAGGTTTCCTGTTCTTGAACATGTGGCAGATAGAGATCTGCACGTACACACATCCATACCTCATTTACAACCCCCAGAACACTCCTCCAGTTCAACCCTGAGCTCTCAGAAGCAAAGACACTGAGAAATGTGATCAAGCAGGCAAAGAGGGGAGACTCCTGTGAGTGGTGGGATGTAAAGCGAGTCACGTAACACGGAGATGAGATTTGGCTGGGACAAAGACACAAAAAGTGCATGTCTGGGGCTCTGACTGCCTGGGAGGGGATGAATAACACTTGTTCAGTAGTGGGAGCAACACACACTATTGGCTATGTCAGGTGGAGTGTGAGTCCTGGGCAAATGGGTATCATCTACTGCTGGGCTTTCTGGTTGTCCTGGATGTCAGTCCTGGCTGTGTTTTAGTAAAGGGAACCTCTAAGCTGATGAATGTTTTTCTAGAAAACAGCCCTACCATGTTTATTGACATGGTGTGTCACACAGCTGATGAACATGGAAGGGCACAGTCCAAATCCTGACCTCACTGATGAAAATCTGGGGTAAACTAACGAGGGAATGCCATACAGTACAACTGAAAATTACATATTTTTTTCCTTGGGCTTGAAAAAACAAGAGAGTTCCATCCAGTGAGTCAGTCTCCCCCAACTGTTATTACTCCTATTTAAAAACAACCCCTCTGACATTTTGGTCAACATCTATGTGAGCTGAACTTTCAAAGGGAGTGAGAGAACTGGGAATTTAAAACTTTCCTGTTCATAATATGGGAACCAAGCAAAAATCCCCACATGCTGCTTTGGTAAGTTTGTCTCTTACAGACTGAAGTTTAAACTTCAAAGGACCCTAAAAAACGCATAGTCCCCGTTTAGCCTCCAACCCATCCCAAGAATAAATCAGCAGGTCAGTGCTTCTTGCTCTCAGCCAGGATACAGCTGGCTTTTCTCTCACAAAATTTCTCCCAACAACTTGCCCAGCACTTGGCTGAATCCCCTCTGGCACAAAACCTGTTTTCAGGACAGGTCACTTCATCTTCAGTCACAGCACTGGTGAGGAAAGAGGAATGAGAAGTGCCCACACATCTCCCTGGTGCTGGGAGCAGCAGAGAAAGGGCTGCACAGGATCTGCAAATATCTCTGCCCTTTCCCCCAGTTCAGCTGTTCTTCTTGAACCCCCATTCCCCACCAGCTCCCTGCAGCTGTCACTCACTCCTCTTTTCTTAGATTTTGGCTTTTTAAAAAGTTTTCTGCCTTCAGCTGAAGTCCAACTCCCCCCAGTGACAAACATGGCTATTGGGTGAATATCCAGCCAGTTTTCTCAGGGCCTTGTTACTGAGGATAGCCTCTTCTGGAGGACTGCTTTTTGCAGGGATTGTAACAAGTCAGGTGTGTGTTTAGCTAACTCAAGTCAGGTGTATTGGAATTTAAATGCCTGTCCTAAATACTGCTATTTAGGAAATGCCATTAAAAATTCAAAAGCATAGGCCATATCTTAATACAAATTAAAATTTTTCATCCACATCTCCTTAGGCAAAAAGAGTGATTTTTGGTTTTGGGAAGCTCAACAAATTACAGGAGGGATCCTGCCCTGAGGTACAGATCTGCTGATCCTCGTGAAACCAAGGTCTGACTCAGACAGCATTTGGCTTGCAGACAAATGTATTCAAGCAAAAATAAGAACTTCCTGCATTTAAACACAGTACATCATTTTATCATCTCTTTTCCCACCCTACATATTTCATGGAAGAATTCCATGCCAGTTCAGTTCCTATCTTTTTAATGTCTTCCCAAATTCTCTATCACAGACTATTGTGAATTTTGTATCTTCCTGCTGCTGCGCCTTGGATGCACATCAGGTGAGGAGGTGCTCCCTCAAGACCCCCAAGCCCCAGTCCCTGGGCCAGGAGAAGGTAAAAGCAGGGAAAACCCCTCAGGTTTCACACGCCAGGCTGCAAAATGACGAGCAGCCTGGTTTGCCACAGCCACCTGGGGCTGTCTGATGCTCAGATTGCTCTAATTCCTCCTGCCGTGTGATCAGCTCAGGAAGGATGTGTCTCCTCAGAGCCACCTTGTTAATCCCAGCTGCAGAGGACAGAGACCAGCAAGGGAGCAGGTGGAGAGGGAAAACTTCAGGGCTTTGGGCTGGCTCAGACACAGCAACGCCAGCTCAGGCTTCACCCAACTGTCAGAGTGGTGCAATCTGCAGCCTGGTGTTCTTTCCAATTATAAAAACAAATGTATATAAATCTTGTGGCTTTCATTCATGGGTTGATCTGTGGGTAGTTTAAGAGATTTAAATAGACAGGAGGGAATTCAAATATATCTGCTGACTTCTGTGTTGTGTGGATGATTAACTCTGAATCACAGATGTTATCAGGAGGGGCAGGTTATGAAACCCAAGCAGCACTTTACTTTATTATTATTATTATTGGAAGTAGTGGTGGTGTTCCTTGTATTGCATCCAGATCTAGGGGATGGAGGGGTCAGAACTCATGCACACACAAGAACAGGAAAGCATCCACAGCCTTAAACTGTGAGCTCCACTTTGAAATACTAATTGTGCCTTCCTGAGCATTTCTCAATCTGGGAAGCAAGAGGAAAAGCTCATTTGGTACTAATCTGAAAAAGAAACAATTTGGGAAATATCTCTAAACTGGGCAAGACTGCAGCAAGCACATTCTAGCCTTGTCTTGTTATCTTTGTTTTTCTCCAGACTTTATCACCACTAAGGAATTTAATCACAGAAATGACAAGTAGCTGAAAGTATGAATCAGGCTGGCATTGAATAATAAGCCATAGGAAAAAATCTACCTACACAGCCTTGGCAAATACAGATATAATGAGTCCCCCAGAGTCTGAGTGTAGACTTGGGCTCTGTAAGTTTCCCTGCACTGAAACCTCCGCCTCTGGATGGGTTGTAGCCTCCTGGAGGTTTTGTGCCATCCAAGGTCAAAAAGGTCCAGGATTTTTAAAGAAAAGTTTAGACAAAAGCTCGTTCTGGGCTCTTGAATTTCCAGATAATTAAGATTGTTCACTGGTGAACGTGATAATGAGCCCCTGCACAGGTCTTCAGCCCATGAAACAGAGGAGTTGAGCAGTGAACCTGTGCCCATCCCTGCACAAACACCACAGCAGGAGAAAGCTGAACACATGGCTGAGCACTCACATGGGCATCTGCTCTTTTGTTTGCTGTTGATGAGAAATTTGGCCCTCCCCTCCCTGATTTTTGTTTTATAAGACTCTCATAAGGATCCAACTGCTTCATCAAGGCACCAAAGAACTCTGTACACCTCCAGGCACATTTCCCTGAATTCTCCCTGTCAAGCCACGGCAGAGAGCCCTAACAAGGGAAAACCCTTCCCTCTGAGCCTTAGCAGACCACGTGCAAAGGTATTTCCCTGTTCTCATTAAAAGCAAGGAATGCTTGATCTAACTGCCACTGCTTTCAGGCTGCCTCAGCAACATGACTTATTACACTATACTTCAGATATGTGCTTTGAGGAGATATAATTCTTATCTTTAGATGTGCTGATAGCACAAAGAAGCCTGGCTGACTTACTGAACAGCCCTGTGCCTTTGATAATAGTATTTGCCTTTGCTTAGAAAATTTGCACAGGCACAATGCCTGGGTCATTAAACTGAAGGATTAAATTTCTGACTTCGATTACTGTATGAAATGCCAATCTTTGTACTGCTCTGCAGCACCCAAAAGAAGGCACTTACTCACAACCAAATAATGTTTTCCATCCTCTCCTCCATCTTGTAACAAGCCCAACGTTCTCTATGGACCTTTGTGCTTCTGGACAATAATTCTGAGAAAAGCCCTTAATAAGCCTTACAGATAATTCCCAAACTTCTGTGAAGCAGAAAAAAAATACCAACACCCCCCTCCCTCCCCCCAAAACCTACTCCAAAAACCCCACAGCTAACACCGCCCCCCAAAATAAAATAAAAAAAAAAATAAATAAATAAAACAAAAACAACCAACCAACCAAAGGGAAAGGAAAAATATAAACAGCTTGGAGAGGGGGAAATCGTGGAAACCACTCCAACAGAAAGACAAAACCCATGGAGAAGGGTTCTGAGGGTACCTAAAGGTTTTGCACACACTTTTTCTGCCCTGAAAGAAACCCTCAGCAGATGTGGACTGATTCTGGAGCACACTTCATTGCTAGGCATTAAAATTGCAGCCCGTGCTCTCCTGTTCACTTGCCAGAACGTTCAGAGTCACTTGCCCTGCACTACCCCTTTCCAGAAGCACCAGCACCCATCCTCCTGCTCATCCTCACCGGGCACGGGACAGACAGCTCTGATCTGCAGCTGAACCAGGCATTTCTGCTGAGCCTGCAGCGTTCCCCAGCAGCCTGAAAACACAGCCTGCGGGTCTCCACCACGGCTGTGTGTTTGCCCATCAGTCACTGAGGGACACAGAGCCCTGACAGATGCAAACCAGTCCCTCTCTCCCTGGCAGTGACACGGGCAGGCGTGGAGCAGCCTCTTTGCAGCACATGGGGACACTGGAATTCTGTCTGGTTCAGCCATCTGGTTTGATGGAAGCAAAGAACTGAAGGGTTACTCTAAACTTGGTTTGAATCAGTGGGAGGAAGGAGCAAGTTCTGCAGGAGGGATGGAGGGAGAAGGAAGGAAGGAAGGAAGGAAGGACACAACAGAAAGATAAAGATAAAATAAAGCTCTGCTAGGGGGTGTGCTGTAGCTGGTGTCCTCCTCCTCCACCCGAGCGGTGCCTCTGAGCTCACTGGACAAGATTCACAGCTCACAGCACTGCCAATTTCAGCTGAGTCATGTGAATTCATCCCCACCAGCTCCTGCCCACCCCAGGAATCTGGGTGTTCCAGCCTTCTAACAGATGTCTGGACTGGCACAGGATCTACTGGGCCTTTCTACCACGCCTCAGAGGCAGGGAAAGTGTTAATCATGCAAGCATCCAACATTGATGCTATCCAAATCCTGGTACACATCTTCCTGTCCAATTCTTTATTTCCCTTCTGACCTTCCTTTAGCCAGCCTGGTGCAGATCACTCTGGAAGTGAGGGCAGCTGCAAAGGCAGCATCCTGGATATAGCATCCATCAGCTTACAGTGACAGGACTGACACACTCCAACTGCTCACTCAGGTTATTTCTGAAATTATTAACCCTAGAAGACTGCTGTTGAAGTTCATCCAGATGTGATTTCATTTGCATCTCGTGTTTGGCACAGATGCTACTATATTAAGAGAACATTTTTTGGAGGTTATGCACTCTTTCGAATTTTGAAAGAACAGATAAAACATAAAGCCACTTGAGACAGGTAAAAGTCTGTTTTTCTATCTCTGATTGCTCTGGGCTCCACAATCTGAGATTTCTGTCATTCCAGAAATCATTGGAATACAATGCTTAGTAGAGGTCATACATGAAATTGCTTAGGCAGGCACTCATTTTCCTTCAAACTCCTAAAACCACTTTTTCTCCTTAATTCCTTCACCCTTCCATGGGAATCTCATTTCTCCATGTTTTTCCATGCAGTCTGGTGATTTCACTGTTGCATCAGCCTTAAGTCTCACACCAGTGAGCATCCAGCATACCTGAGGTGTAGACAGAGCAGCCACACAATTCATTCCCAATTATTTCTTAGCAAGATGCTCTAAACGAAATGAAGTAAAATTGTGGTTTTCCTTTGTTACAGTTTATTTCTTGCTTGTGATTCTTCAAAACAGCTACCTTGCCAACAGTTTCTGGATCAGAAAACTCTATAAACCTTTGCCCAGTTCGAATAACTGGTTTCATACAAGACAAAAGGAACCACAACCACATTGTGGTTTTCAATAGTAAAATGTAGTTAAATTGATGCTTGAACAAGAGCCAAAGTTAAAGCTGGATTTTACCAGAGCCCTGGTGCTGCCTTCAAATTTAAATTCATGCTTGAAGATTGTGGGCCAAAGCTCTGGCAAGTGTGAGCTGGCCATCAGTGACTTGGCAGAAGATTTAGCTCTGCAATTGCACGGAGAGATCTCACCATTTGAGACAGATAATAATTGCAAAACTCAGGCTGTCCATGAGCAACTAGTAGGTTTTCCTCTTCCTTAAAGTGCACAAAGATATATTAATACAGAAAAAAGAGATTTAATTCTGATAATTCCCCTGTGACAGGAGTGCCCAGACACTGATCATGCAGCAGCTCAGTCTGGCCCTACAGCTACCTGTGTAAATCAGGTGTGTGTCACTCTGGAATGTGTGTAAAGAGGAAACACTGCCCTTCTCAGGTGCATTCCCATGGGCTTCATAATGTGACCAAAGGACAAGATCTTTAGATTTGTTTTCAGCTCCGAAGTTCAGGGGAACTAAAGCTCAAGCTTCGGCCAAAACTACTGTACCCAAATCCACAGCAGGGACACTCTGCCAGAGGAGCAGAGGGTGGATATGGGGTTTGGATGATACTGGAGGGACTTGGGAGCCCTCCAGGTCTGCCAGCAGAACGTGCTGCTTCACGTCCCCAGTGCCTTTGCCTTCTTTCATGCCAACCACCTCAAACCTGCTTTGGCAACCTGCGCCTCTGTTGTGTGTAATCAGCTCAGGTTTCACTTACAAACCTCTGCTTTTTCACCACAGTGTGTTTTTAACAATAACTGAGGACTCAGACAAGCTGCAGAAGCCAAGGTGATGGGCAGGCTTTCTTGTGATGCTCACCCCTGCAGCATCTCCTCTGTGCACCGTGGCAATGCCCACCCCTGCTGAGCTGACTGGGCTGCAGGACTCTCTGACAGTGGAACAAGTGCAAAGCACAAGTAATTTCACTAAAGTAAGAACAGCACTGAAACCCATAAATGAAATCAAGCAAAATGAAGAAGATTGCAAGGGGAAAAGCAGCATCTAAAATGGATATGCCCTGTCTTTCTACAATGCCAAGAAAACATGGGAAATAAATACAGCACAGCCTGCAATCTTGCTATGCTGAGACCTAACATTTTAAACCTTTAGTTAGAAAAACACAGTAATTCCAGTGCTGTTTGGATTACAGAAGATGCAAAGTTTTGTGCACATTCTGGTGCATTTCTGCACTTTGTATATATGGGAGATAAATTATGTGTGCAGCGACTAGTACAAATAAATGAACCAGAGCCAGAGTTCTTCTGGAGGGATTTCAGGGACAGCAGGCCAGGACTTACTTGGATTCTATTTCAAAACTTTCTGGAAAGAGAAACCTCTCTGCACATCAAAAAAGCTGGACTAGAGTGAAAGCAGAAGCATCTCTTTACATCACTTAGTGTCAATCTTTAAAACCTTGCTTCCACACTCTCAGAAATTGCTGAGACCTGCAAAGTCACCCATGAACATTTTGGGAAAATGATAGAGCTCCAAACCTTTGGAAAACAGAACATTTTCTATCAACATAGGGCAGTACCTGTTGAAGTTGGTGGGGTCCAGGATGACATCTTCAGGTGCTCTGCCACTCCACTGGAGGATCTAATCCTGCTGGAGTGTGACAACAGGCTGGCACTGCTCACGGGATGGGAAGGGAATGCTGCTCTGGCAGTGGACAAGGTCAGGTTCTTGGGGCATCTGGCCTGGATCTAAAGCTGAGGGTGAAAGGAAAATGACAAACATATCCATTAAACCAGCCAGGCACAGCCATAATATGTGCATTTGATCATCATTGCTTGTAAATGGTTTTTGCCAATGAAGAGTTCAGAACATTTGGAAAGTCACTGAAACGTTTCCAGTTCAAATCAAAAGGTAAACCAGAAATAGCATCTGCAGCCATCCACGGGGACACCATGAAGTGAGATATGAGATGTACAGTGCCATAAAAATGTTCACTATTCAAAATCTTTAGGGAGAAGGGTAGTCAAGGAAGCATCACAAAGTAACTCTTTTTATATGAATTCAAATAACTGCACTTTTAAAACAGGCTTATTCCATTGAAAATACAGAAAACTGAAGTTATTTCAATGGGCTTTGGACTAGGCCCAGTTATCTAATGGAATCCACATCTTTGCTCTCAAGTAGCAGACTAGGCTGGAATTCTGGGGGCTAAAACTTGATGTCCTGACTAAATGACTTTATACATTGAATACCAAAGTCCAGGGCTTCAGCAAAGCTCTTCTTGCAGGGACCAAGAGATGCCTCTGACCTGTAGCTCAACTCTACAGACCAATTACAAAACCACACTCCAGCTGTATGCTTTTTCTGCCCTGCCATCACTCAAACAAAGGCAAATTCAGGTGACAAGCATTAGTTTTAAGGCTGAATGCATGACACTGCCCTGCTTTCCACCATGTGAAATTCCAGTGCAAAAGGAGGATGCACAGCATACAAATATGTCTCTGCATGCAGAGCTGTTTCAGGCAGCTTGTCATGTTCCCTGAAAGGTTTCAGATGCACAAAGGACAGATGAGGACATCTATAATCCTGCTGCCTTCACTCTCCTACAGTGTAGAATAACACTCTTTGCATCAAGAACTTGAAACATCCAACATAGAAATCCATGGTAGCTCAGAAATGCCTAAGCTTCTACAGGAGCATCCATCCATCAAAATTATTTTTAAACTCAATTTGTGTCTTTGAGGTAGATCTAAATGGAAGCAGTAGTTTCTTATCAGATTTTAATTTCACAAGGATACAAGTGCAGCCAAGAGTAGCAGAGAGGTTAAAACTCAATCTATCAGGATATCTGCCTGCTAATGCAGGGCACTCACATCTCCAGATCTGCTTATCCTCCTCCTGTCTACACAAACTGAAAGCTCTGCAAAACCAGACTATCTCTCATTGGTTTATGTGTGGGCTTATTTTAGTTAGGCATTGAAGTGAGTTCAGCCCTAGTTCCAGTTTCATGCTCAGAAGGATCTTGCAGTTGTGCCTGCTCCTGGTGTTGATTTTGAGCTCCTAAGGATCTCCAATAGATGGACCACATTTCCCTGCCCTTCCTCTCACCCCTGGATCCAGCAGCCTCATGCAGAATGCTTAAATTAAACATTTGGATCTCATGCCAAAGGAACAGTCCAAAGGTGGTTGTGAAAGTTTCTCAGATATTCAGTCCACTCCTCCTTTCACAACACTACACTTCAATGGTGAGAAGCTGTTCTGAGTGGTATCTGCAGATACTGGAAGATTAAAGTGGATCCCAGAATGACATTAACATAAATTTTTCCTGATGACTGAAACCATTGATCAAGTAATTCACTCCAAACAACATCTCTGGGCAGTAACCCATTTGCTTATTCTTGATGGATCAAGAAAGACTAAGTTATCTTACAGCCTGATAAAAAAGCCTTTTTTTTCTATGAAACCAAGAAGAAAAACCTGTCATGCATTCACGTTCAAACCATGGTTGGAAAGCCAATAACACACAGCACAATAATTCTCATTTAAACCTCACTTGGCCCCATCAGGGTGGGGTAGTGCTGTAGTCAGAGCAGGAGATCCATCAGGTACATTCAGACCTGAAATCCCATCAGTGTATTAATTGTCCTCAATCCTAAAAGCATTTTCTAATGAAAACCAGTTGGAATGAACACTTACATTGCACTTACTACAAAATTAAATCTACCAATGAAAAGTCAAGAAAGGAAGGAGATGCATTCAATGAGTCCCAAAGATTCCTAGGTTACAGGCTACCAAGAACAAAAGATTCCTATGTGCTTTAAGCTATTTGTGTAAAGATTTAAAAAAAAACCAAAAAAACAAAAAAAAAAAAAAAAGGGAGTGAGAGAGCTATGCATGGCTTAAGCTGGTTGCTATTCTGAATGAGCCCAAAGAAGTGCTGGAATAGTTTACAGAATGCTTCAAAAAGATGATTAGGAAAGGAGGTCAGATGTTTGTTGGTAGCATTTTCCTCCAGGTGTGTAGAGACCAAGTCACAGGTCTGACATTAAGGATAATGGTCAGAGCTGTTTGGAGAATGAAATGGTCATAACTAGAACAAGGAAAAATGCCACACATGCATTGTAGAAACGTTTGTAAATTCACTTGTAAATGACTTGTAGAGTGTCATTTGGTCTCCTGCAGTGACAGTGGCCACTGAGTGAATGCTCTCCAGAGCTGCCAAACAGCAAGAGTGTGATTTCCAGTTCCATAGAAATTCAACAGTATATCTGACAGATCTTTAAACATGTTTCTTGCTAAAGGAGGTTACAGCCCTGATCAAGAAATCCAGATCCTATGTGAAGAGACTGTTTTGCCCATGTGGAATATCACTAAGTCAACAGGAATGAAAAATTCATCCACTTTCTGGAATGAAAAATCCATCTTCCTTAGAACCACCTCCATAATTTTTGGTTACTTCTATTGAAGTCTTTAAAAGAAAATGGGTCACAAAGAGACTTTAAAATAAGAGAAGTGGTGACATTAATATGCTAGGAGAAGAAGAGCTGGTTAAAACATTATAAAATGTGAGCCTTCTAATTGCTTGGGTGGTTTAATGGATGTGCTTGTCATTTTAGCTGCTTGACACTTCATGCTGAAGAGATCCCCCATGCTTACCTGGCAATTTTCCCAAGTAGATTGTGAAACTGAGAAGATAAGTGCTTTACAATTCAGGGGGATCTGCTATCAGCTGGAGACTGAGTATGAAGATAAGCAACATGCCAAGTATTGGAAATGACAATCTTGATTTCTGAGGAAAGATTTTCTTGCTTTCTTGTTTTGTTACTTTTGCTTTTGTCCTGTCATGCTGTCAGCTGTCATGTTGGGGCAAAAAAACCCTTAAAAATGAGGAGATCAAAACATACCTTTTCCCTTTCTGGTTGACTGACTGTTCAAAAAAAACATTAATATCTTGGGGAAAAACATTTTCTCGATGAAATTTCCAAGTGAAGGCTTTAAAATTCTTGCAGAAAGAAAAAAATGTAGCTTTCTTTCTCTAAGACATGCTGCTGATGCTGTCACTGGCACCAGGAAAACCACTTTGATTTTCAGCTGATGTACATCAGAGATCCAAACTGAACTGCTTTATCCAAACACAGGCACCATGAACTGAAAAAACATCTCTCAGGCTTTTCCTTCTTCCCAGTGTGTGAGGTGCTGATAATCCTCAAGCACCACAGATTCCCTGGGACTGTGGAGTTTCCCATGGCTGGAAAACCACTGCTCACTGCCTCCTGCATCCCCTGCTTGCTTTACATTTAAGAGCATCAGTACCAAAGGCAGCCACAGAACCAGCTGAAGATGTGAAACCCAGAGATGAAGGATCAGCACAAGTGCAAACATTCACTGCAAGAACAGAGTTAACAAAGATGGACTAATTTCTATTTTAGCCAACGGGGGTGAAGGAGTGACTAAGTGAACTGGTGTAAAATCAACAGGATTTCCTAGAGTATTTTAGAATTGCAAGGCATCAATCTTTTTTTTAATTCAAAACTGACACTAATTTGGCTGTGTGGCAGTCTCTTATGACTGTCTAACACCTTTTTAAGCTTATAAAAGAAAACAGCACATACTGCCAAAAATTCTGCTTTTTTTTAATAAAGACTAATACCAAAAAAGAGAAGTTTCACAGCCTCCCCTGATGAGTTGCTGTGAAATCTGCAGGCAAGCAGTAAATGCACTGCATCCGCTGCCCAGTGGGAACCAAGGAACTTGTCTTACAAAATATATAAAAATCATAAAATGTTTAGAAATCTCATTTACATCATAACAAGTACTGCAGGTGTCAAGGAGTCTCCAGTTCTGTGCCACTGGAAATCTCACACACCTACATGGAGAGAACTATGAAGCCTCTCCCTACATTTTTCTTTCTTTACTGGCCTTTGCAACAGCTGAAAATCAGGTTGATGGGACACCAAGGACCTTGGTGCCCTGATGATGAAGTCTGGGTGACTCAGAGACTGCCAGAAGATGTGAGAGGTGCTGACAGCTCTTGTGCTTTCCCTGTGAGTTTCTCTCTATTTAGTGTTCCTCCTTTAAATAAGCCTTGCTTTATTTGCATTACAACACGAGAGTTTCAGCTGACATTAAAGAGCAAAGGGGTTGGTCCTGTTTGGACAACGACAACCCTACAGACTCCAGAACCAAAAAGGGAGGACTGAAAGACCTGGTAGTCCTTGCTTAGTGAATTTCATGGTTTTAAGATGGTCCCAGAAGCTGAGGCATTGCTTCGTGCTCCCTGCTGGAGGAAGCCCTTGGACACCACAGGGAAATGAGATTTGATGCTCCTTGGAGACACTGAGGGGGAAGGACCATGAACCAACCACAGAGGCTGGGAATGTCAGCCTGAGTGCCAGATTAAAACACCCCCAGGAAAGCCCATCCCCAGGATTTCTGGGTCTAGAAACACTGCCAGAGGAATTGTTTTTCCCCAGGCGTTTCCTTTCTCGGGCAAATTACATCCAGGAGAAGAGGAGCATGAAATGGGAATGAAAGAAACCAAGTAGAAAGGAATTAACTGTACTCCAGGCACTTAGCTCAGAAAGGATTTGCCTGCAATGTTAGCTGAAGGACTGGGATCTCAGTTTTCCATGCCAAGTGGCCCATCCCTAGACTGACAATCTTGGCAGTAACATAGGAGTCACTATTTCCTTCAGCTGAAAGGATATTTTCACCTGCTTGCACCAGGGGAGAATACAAGTTCTTGTCTACCAGAGCTGCAGGAAAAGGAACAGAAAAACAGATTTTGTAATGAAGTTGTTAAGATCAAAGCAAACCATCTTTCTCCATAATCAGAGTCACTCTTTTGGACTTCTGCTCTGAAGTATGACACTCAGAATTTAGCAGACAAACAAGTCACCAGTTAGTCAGGGTGCTGAGGAGCAGAGTGAGGCTGAAATATTCTAACACTTATCCTCTTCAAATTAATCAAACCCTGCGGCACGAGACCAATTTCTTCTACCCTGCACATACATATATTTCCCTCCCCAAAACCCATAAAGGGAAGCATTTAATATGACCTTTACTCATCCTGCTGGATGCTTATTAGTTGAAAAATGCTGGTAAGTAATGGATCCCAGAGAAGTAAATGTTTATGCTTGCCTAAACCTAGCCAAGGAAATTTTCTATGGTGGAAAAACTGTCTCACCATGTAGAGTGCCATAACCAGGAGGATATTAATAGAAATAAAAATATAAATGCCTACTTGTTTGCAACTCTGAATTTAACTATGAGGTTGCCAGAGCAGGGACAATTATTTCTCTAGAGATGCAGAGCCAAACTAAGTGCCAGAGACAAAACCCTGTTTCAAAGGAACTGTTTCATAGGAGCCCAATCCTGCTTCTGCCCAGCCAAAACACACCAGGGTTTTTAATTCCAGTGTTTAGATACTTAAATAGCAATGCCTGCTCTCTGCTGCACAACTAAAGCAAATGCATCCAGCTCTTTTAGCTAAAGGAGACATGCATGCTCTGTGTTTGACTGTGACATTCACTGCTGGCAAGGCTTAAGGCCATCTCTCAGCCTGTGATTTCTGCATGGGAAATAAGAAATAGGTGTGAGTTTGCATCTCAACCACCCATTTCACCATCCTGAACACAAGTAGGATGCACCAGAGAAGAAACGTCTTCCATTACTGAAACCTGATTCACCAGAACAATCCACTAGAGCCTCATGATAGTGTGGAGAAATGCCTGGAACAAGAAAACACCAAACTTCCCCCCAGCTGGATTTCAACTTGCAGCAAAATTATACCAAATTTAGTGTTCACCTTTTGTGTGAGTAGTGCTGAGCAGCTTCACTGCCTGCCCCCTCACCAGAATATCTGGTCTGGCTGGGCTGCCCCGTCACCTGTGAGTTTCCCAGGACAGATCACCCCATTCCAGCAGGGGACAAGGAGGCAGCTGGGATGAGGCAGCAGGGAGTTCTCTGCTCTGCTACTGCAGGTGTCTGGATACCCTGTCACCCAGCCACCCACATCAAGGGACATGGACATTGTCACTGTTTCCAAACCACTGGCCTGGTCTGCCAAAAAAACACTTTCAGCCCAACCTAGAGGAGAAAATAAGGTGAAAAATCACTGCTTAGCTCAAAGTGAGGACTCAGCTTTGCAGTTTTGACAGTGATAGAGCTGGAACTAGAAGGCTCTATTGTCTGAGCAGAGCTTTGTTTTGCCTCTTCTATTTAGAAAATATGCCAGCCGTGTTGGTTCTCCCTCTTATTTCTTAATCCCAGGAGATATTTTCACAAAAATTAGACTTTTGGTTCTTTGAAGTGCACCCACACCACCATGTGTTGCTTGAAATCACACAGCAATAAACTGAACAGTGGCAAAAGAAGAAGATGACTGAAAGTGTAGGAAAATACTGGATGATTATGAAATTTACTGAGGAATACCACAGCTGTTAATAAAGAAAAAAACCTAGCTATTTGGGACATTTTCTCATATCTTTTCAATGTCCATTTTAAGTGGTTCTGTCAGTGCCATTTTTTTCCAATTGTTCTTCCTAAAAGAAGAACATAATCCCCAAACCCCCATAAAACTTATAGAAGTTCTAAATTCTCAGAATTGGCTCTCATGCACATTCTAATATATCCCATGATTTTTTTTTTTTAGGAAAGAGAAATAACAGGAAGAAGCATTATCCTCATTATGCATAGCTCTGCTCTCAAGATTTTTCAGTAGCTAAGTAAAAATATCTGTCCTGATATGAAAATACATCAAAACAAGGAAACTGCAGATGTTCAGCAAAAAAAAAAAAGCATGGAATATTTTAATGTCTGCAGATGAAATTATTACAGGGTGTGAAGCTTGAGTTCTGAAGTAATCAAGAAAATAATTACTCCAGGTCAAGCACTCTGAATGAATCCTGCAGCAGCTCACATAAAAGCAGACAGCACAAATAACAATGGGATCATGCAGACCCACAGGGCTGTAACTTGTTCCATTTAGCCCAGCTAATTTTAATTGGACTGTGCACATGAGCAAGAATTAGGGTCAGCCGGATTAGGCTAAAAGTTTATTAAGGGCTTTAAAGGCTTTATTTTAACAATAATAAACAGAACAGCTTAGGAGAATAGGAGGGTTATTGTGACTCTGAGTTGGATGGGAAGTCCATTGCCTTAAAAAAAACCCCAAACCCTGCAGCAACAACTACTTGCAGGATAAAAGTCTTTATTCCTTTAAAATGAAATGAAAGCCTAGAACCATTTTCTGCCACCTTCTTGTCTAAGTATGAATCTCATAAACAAATACTTGAAGCAGTCTCCTTTAAAGGAGGCTCAAACACTTGGAAATTTAAGGTGCTTTTCTAAGGTTTTTTAAATCTTTTCTTGCTGCACCATAGGAAGTTTTTCCCAAAAAGCTACTTGGTCTAGGAGGATTTCAATCTCAAAAGTTGTTGTTTTGTTTTTTTTCCCTCAAGTTTTAATTTATAAAAATGAGATATTAAAAAATGTAAACACTGTGCAGCAGCTCCAAATTCCATTACAAATACTTTGTGGAAGCATTTCTGGAGCTGCATATGAAAACAGGCCCTCCCTCCACTGGGGAGGAGAACAAAGTCAGCTGCACTTCAGACCAAACGAAGGCACAGCCAGGACATCTTACATTTCATCAACACTCTCAGTGTTTCCATCCAGCAGCAGACAGTTTTGGTGCTAATTTTATTCTTATCTCTAACATTCTCCTCTAAAAAGTCTGAAAGTCAGAATTAAAGGGGAAATTTTAATGAGCAGTGTCACTTCTTGTGTAAGGCTCAAGGTTACCTTACCTTGGTTCACTGTGGGATGGGAGCGCAGCTGAGTTTGCAATTACAGCTATGGTATCATTTTTTCTAAGTGAACACACAGGAACAAAGACCCTGCTCCTCAGGTTTGTTCACGTGGAGCTAGGAATGAGCTAGAAGAAGGTGCAGAGACAGGTCATGTCTGGATACCACACTCCTATTCAGACACCTAATTCTCACTAGGTGTGGGCTATCTCTGAGTGATATGGTGTAAAGGATTCTTGAGTTACCTGTCTGAAGCCTGACAGTGTTTGTAATGTCTGTTTGTAATCTCCTGAGAATGTGCTAACTCAACCTGTCCAAAGGCAGCACACCTAGCACACCTGCAGGGAGCCCTGATGACTGCACTTTCTATATTAAAGAATAATAAGGTGCTGGAAATCATTGTAATAATTAGCAACTTCTTGTAACATTCAGGTGTTTGCACAAGCTGCCAACAAAAGACATCTCACGCTATCACCGCTATAATTTTAATAAAACCATTTTCATCCAGTGAGAATCTTCCTCTCATTTTCCACCCAAGGTCTCTGTCCCCATGGCTTTTCCTCTGCTGGAGTGATGCAAACCCTCACTCTGCCAAGTTCCCTTTGGTCAGGACTCTCTTTAGGTTGGGACTGTTTTTTTCTGCTCTCTATTTCAGGAAATAACAGGCTTCAACTAACTGTCTGCTTTTCTTTTTCCCATCATGAGCTGTTTGCAAATGTGTGCTTGCTTTCACACAGAAACCCAGCACTAAAACAACACAGACTAAACATAGCAAAATCAACATTGGGAAGCTCCCATCTCTTAGCTAGGCTGGACTGCAATCCCTTGGGAGTTGCTAGCCCATGGCCAGGGGTCAGTACTGGCCCCTGTGAGCTGTTCTGGGGACCACAAACCCACCCAACACAGAGCACTGGGGTTTCTTTGGCAGAAGCAATTCCTGAGATGCAGTAGGGCTGGCACAGGTGGCAGTGGAATAGGATGGAATCCACCCTAAACTCCTGGCTGCAGGGACAAAATGACCAGAGGGACTTTCAGCAGTGGGTATGAGCTGGGACAATTTGGGAGTCCTGCACCTGTTGCAGGTGGCCTTGCTCCTGCTCCTCCCCTCACTCTGAGCCTCAGAAGGACAGAGGGGTGAATGGGTGGCTGGTTTGTGACTAAAAAGAGATTATGTCAGGTCTTCTTAAGCAGGGATGCACCAGTGTGTGGACAGGCCTGGCTCTAGGCTGGGGCTTTGAGCTCTCCTGGTCCTACTGAGTGACAGAGATACAGGAGACCATCAGTCACCCAACCTCAGCTGGGTTACAGCCAGCTACTGCTTCCACTGCTTTGAAATAACTTTTTAAAGCACTCTTCTCAAAACAAACAAGCCCAGCAATAATGCTGCAATGGACAGATGCATAGATAACCTGAGATTCAGCTTTGGCATTGGATAGACAACTGGAATCCTTCGTGTGTGGAGTGTAATGTTTAGGTCTTTTCTCCTGCTTCACTGTTATTTTTATGCTGGAATTAAACAAGACCTGACTGGCTTTATTATTTTGTTGTCTAACCAATCTGCTGATTAGTCTGATTAATTATACAATTATCCTTCAGCATGACTAATAGTTTTGTCATCACTGTACAACTTGCAGTAGTGTTTAATTTCTTCTTAAAGAACAACAGTAAAATGATTGTACTTTAGGGAATTAGTACTTAGCCATCCTTTAAAAACTAATAAAATGGCTAATAAAACTAAGAAGCCTGGAGATGGAAAATTAATTAAAATGGTTGACAGGCTCTATCTTAACTAGGCAAAGATATATTATCCCATAAATCAATGAGCAACAACAACAAAAAAAATGAGCTGTCTGTGATCCTACAAGTATAAAATCAGATATAACACATCTGGGTTCAATCTAGATAAAATAGAATCAAAGTGAAAATTGCTGGGATACAAGTGCCTACAAACATATTTGGTTTTTAAGCTGGCAAAGTACCAGCTTCAGAAGTCAATATTTTCTTGTAAATATACAAATAATAAATAATTATTGAGATCATGTCATTAGGGTTTGTTTGGGATTGGGTTGTTTGTTTGTTTGTTTTTTTGTCATAGGCTTACACTGCACTGGTTTAATTTGCTTTGCAGAATTATTTAGAAATGTTCTGATCATTTTTACTTTGAAAACCTTAGATGCTACAGGTATTGCAGTACTGAACTGCCCCTCAAACAGGTAATGCTGCATATTGAGCAGGCTCATTGCCTCAGATGTTGTGAATGTATTAGAGAGTTGCATTTTCAGCCATTCAAGGTACCATCAGCCCTTTGCCAATGTGCACAGATATCACCTGTCTGAAACCATTCTGGCGGACAGTCCTACAGTCATTACTGGAGGAAATTTTCCATTCTCTTCCACTCCACTGATCAAACATTTGTTCTCTAGGCTCCCCTCCCCAGTTCCATGTTGATTTTCTTGTTAATGTTCCCCATGACCATCTTATAACCATTTCCCCAAGGGAACACATGAGGAAGGAGCAGCAAATTACCCCTTATTCTTGTTCCAAGGTCCATAAAGCACCTAAGGCAATTAAGATCTTCTCACCAAAATGCACAGAGACCATGTTTTTGACTCAGAGGAGCAGTCAAGTGACTGCAATCACCCTTTCATGAAGTACCCCCTGGTTGTTGGTCTAAAGTCTGCCAGAGAGGGGACAGATAAACTTTCTGCTTGCCAGAGGGAGTGATATTGGTCCATCTCAGAGCAATGGAAATTTTCCTCAAGATAAAGCCAAACCTCAAGCCAAAGTTACTACAGTTCATGGACACCCTAACAACTATGGACCTTGTTTGAAAAAAGCTGAGAGGCCGTGATTCCTGGAGAGAGCCAGGTGGAATCCATCATTTCCAAAGCCAAATGTCCAGGGTCATGATCCCTACAGGAATCCAGGGCAAGGACTGGAGTTGCTCAGCATTCTACAGCTTCTGCCAAGGCAGAAATACAGAGCCCCATTCTGTTGTCACAGCTCAAGGGAAGTCTCTGTTGGGCACAACAGGAATTTCACAGCTGATCTCAGAAACTGGGTCGTGGCTTGGCTTCTCAGTATATTCACTATTTCTGTAGAATTGTTTTGCAGCTTGTTGGCCCCTGATATCTCCTGTGTGACCCTCTCAACCTCTGAAGCCAGGTCCTGACCAGGTCCTCAGCGGCTGGCAATGCTAAGAGTTGTGTTCTGGGTGTTCTGATTACAAGGTGAAACCATTCTCCAATGCAAATTTCTTTGTGTGTGTCTGCCCAGGCATAAGATATCATCACATTTTACTTGCTTGTAAAAAACCTTCATTACTAAGAAGAAAAGGGTTTCAGAATTGATTGAGGGCGTGCACCAGTATAACACACACCTCTGGTTGGAAATCCTGCTCTAGGATAGACCTCTCACACTGCTAAAAACTTCAGAACCTATCACATCTAACAGCAAGCATTTCTGCTTCTCTCACTTACACTTTTCTCCATCAGGACATGTGATACCTTGTTCTGGGGGCTGATCTGCCAGGGGGTTTTCACTAAGAATCTGATGGCACTTGAGTATCTGTCAACAGTCAGGATGAACTTCTTGAAAGCACATCTTGCCATCCTGACAGACCCATCATAAATCTGGGATCCATGGACAGGGAATGTCCCAGGAGATTTGAACACAAACACCTTGATGCTGCACCACTGAGGCACCACACAAGAGCCATTTGGCATAGGTCAGATTCTCTAATCCATTCTCCACTGCCTAATAAACCAAGGAGAAAACTAAATCAAACACATCCAGTCAAGAATGCTCTCAAGCTGTTGGCCTGAAGAGTAAGTTTATTTGGATGCTTATTATTTCTGGCCTGAACAATAATTTAAGCACCTGGTATAAATTACTCATCGGTAGCCACATTAATTCCTGGGGCTTTTCTTCTACCTTAAGCTAACGCCAAGAAGAAACAGCAGAAGGATAACTCACTTGTTTCTGGGCAGTGTTCTGTGTTCTCCATTTGCCCCTTTTCCCCAGTAGCTGTTTTGGCTTCCCTGGGAGCCAAAGTTGCTGCCTTCTCCAGCAAAAATGGAGCTTGTAACCTCGAGGCTGGAGCTGTTGTCTGTTGGGAAAGTCCCATCACTGCAAGCAAAGAAACACCAGGTAAATATGCAGCACAGCCCACCAATTAATAACACTTTTAATTGCACCACAGGCACAGTAGAATTTGTGTCCTTAATTTGGAAAAAGGTGCATGCACCTCTGTACCAGCCTGCTCTAGAGTATGTTCAGAAAGCAGCGAGTCAGTGACAAGGCAGCTCTGTGCTTGAGCACCAGGACCTCCCGTCCAGCAGGAAATGTTCAGCAGTTATGATGTATTCCCCAGGCATGCTGAGGCAAAGAGAATGAAAGGCTAAATTGCCCCTTGTATTTATGGCTGCTCAGGGAAGAATTGATGTGGTCCAGAGGGGAAATGTAAGCTTTTCTCCTGTCTTTCACTAATTAGCAGGGGAGCGTCTCGGTTTCCATTCTTGAGCATGTTACATGGGGGAAAAATGGCAAGAACACCCATTTTAAGAAACTACCTTGCCAGAGTGAGTCCAATTCCATTGTCTGAAAACCTTGGACAGAGGAAACACAATGGTGTAAATGATGAGGAATGTCTGCAGTGAATTTGGCCTACAGACCTATTTCTGCCTGTTGTGGGGGGAATGATATAACAGTAACCTACCCTGAGCTGCAGAAAATAACGTCACACCCCTGGCCCAGGCCCTGTGGCCATTATTTTTAAGAGCAATAAGACCATCAATCATGGCAGGAATTTGTGGCTTTTCAGGATCAGCATCTTGATGTGGACGAAACCTGAAGAAAGAATCTTGGTTAATGCAGCCCAAGGTACACAGAAATCAACTTCAGACACAGGCAGTAATACCCAGCAGATCTTCTTTGTCTTCCAGTTCTTGGCATGGTGGGTCTAAAGAGGTGATGTGCCCTGAATCAGAGTCAGTCTATGAGCCTGATATCACTTTTGAGCTTTGGTGTAAAGCAGAAAACAAGAAACATTCATAACATGAAATTCTGGCCCAGGTGAAGTGAGCAGGTGATTTCTCACTAGACACCAATGGGCCCATAGCTACTCCTTGATTTGATTCAGTGTGATTTAGAGGCACAGAAAACATTTTTTCCAATTCACTCAGGTCCTTTTGTAGATGTCCTTACAGGGCCCATTGAGAATCTCTCTGTTGATGCTGGAAAATCCATTAGACACTTTTGGGAATCTCATGCAGCAAAGCTAACAGAGTAATTGGAGCTGCCCTCCTTGTATGCACAGATCAAGCCCCCACATGCTTCTGTGGCTGCTGAGAGCAAAAAGATTCTCCCTGGGAACTGGGTGCATCGCAATTATTTCTTGCCACGGTGGCTGCTAATGGTAGATTTATGCTGTGTTTGGGAAAAAAAAAATGACTATTGCTTTTTCTGAGTCTCCCCTCACCTCCTACTTCTTACAGCTCAGGTACAAGGGCACGTGTGCCCAAGGGGGTGGCCCTGGTAGGGAAGTGTCACAAGGGACACACAGTCATCCTTTCAGCCTTATGGAACATCATATTGACAGGGTATGATGGAGGAGAGAAAAAGCCAAGGCTTGGCCAGGAGCAGCAGCTGATTTCTCCCAGCTTCCTCACACCGACCCGTAGGACTGCAGTGAGGGAGAAAATGGCCTTAATTTACCTGCTTCCACTCTGTGAAAGGAAGCTCAGACATTTCAAAGCAGCTGACAAAAACCTTTGAGGCTACTTGTTTTCCTCATTAATCCCAGACCAGTCTCAGCAGGCTCTTACATCACATTTCAGATGTAAGTTCTTCTAAGTAATTAGTAATAAATATTAGAGTTTACAAACCCACTAATGCACTAATGGGATCTGGATCTCCTTCCACACGCTTCACTGCTTACTCCTCACAGCCCCAAGTGCATGGGTGTCCTTTTGGCCAGCAATAACACAAACAATCCAGTGCATAGCTATGGAACAGTTGCCTCTGCACATCAGAGAAAGCTTATGGTTTTTTCAGATGCTCCAGCCGTAATGAGGCATTAATGATCTGCTAAACGCAGTGCAGAAGCCAAGGTGCAGTACAACCATCCAAAACACGGAGCCATGCAGCGTGTGCTTACCTGGCATTGTCACAGTGAGATACTCCCTGGCATCTTCAGCCTCTCGTTGTCTTTACTCCTTTTCCAATAAACAAACCAGCCTGGAAACACACACGCCTCCAATTACTTTAACAGATCGCTCAACAGGGAGCAAGGATCCCAGATTTTATCAATGAACGTGGGCAGCCGGTGCGTGCAGGCACAGCAGCAGCAGCAGCCAGGGCTGTCTTCCCTCGCGGTGTCTCCTGGCACTGCTCAGTGTGACATTAGCACAGGATGTGGCACGCTGAAGCAGGACACAGCCTGCCCTGCCATGTGTTATGCATCAGCATCCCGGGCTCTCTTCTGACCCAAAGCAAGGCTCTGAACTCCCACTCTCCCTCCCTCGCAGAAAGCAGTAAGGGACCCTGCCAAGCTCTCGATAACTTTTTGGAAAAAGAGTGTTGTTAAGAATTAAGGCTTTAAATAACGAGTGACGAGTCCCCCGACAGTCAGAAGAGAACATGAGCTGCTGCAGCCAACTTACAGGCTTTGGGCTAGAGCAGCAGCTGCCATGGACCAAGATGTAAAACATACAAAGCACAGCAAACAAAACCAACTTCTATCTAGAATACTGAGAAATGAGTTTAAAATGCTTTTTAGGTCTTGCAGGTTATGTTTTCATGTCAACAGTATGTTTGGGGGAAAGTGTTTTTCTTGGAACTACCCTTGAATTTTTGGTCTCATTTTCCAGAGGTGACGAGCAGTTGTTGGCACAAATTACTTTTCCTCATCCCCTCACATCCTGGCATCACTGTGGTCAACAGCAGTGCTGAGGGTCCCGCCTGTCTCTCCTTAAATCTCCCTTAGAGCAGGTGTACTCACAGCCTGGGCACATTCCCTCTAGCACAGCCACCCAGCTGAAGCTCCTGGGATGAGACCTCCACTCCCCTCCACTCCTTCTTTAATATTTAGAACAGAGCCCCCAAAAGTCAATTGTGTCTTGATACAGTGCTTAAAAGACCTTTATCAAAACGTGAGACCCCCACAACCATCACAGAGCAGCACACACAGTCAGTGCCATGCAATCACGTTGGCAGAAACATAAAATCCATCCACGTGCCTTGAGACTGGAGTGGGCTCTGCTGTGAAACACTCCCAAGGGTGTTCAGCCTGTCCCTCTGGGTATCTTCCCTCAGACTGTCCAGTGGGGACCTGGTGGGAGAGGCACCACATCCCAGCATCCTAAAAGACAAAGGGAGCACTGAGAAATGGGGCCCTGCAGTCAGTGACACAGGGTGCCTTGGGAGTTCAGCTTTCCACACTCTGCTGGCCAGATTTCTAACCTGAGCCTGCCCAACCTGTGGGTCCTGGGGAACACACAGCAGCCCATCACTCCCACACCTCCCAGCTTATCCTCTGCCATGCACAGTAGGTCCCTGGGCCACACACAAGTGTTTTAAAAATGCATTTATTGTGGGTGAAATTGAGGTGGTTTATTAGAAAACAGTCAGGTCTATGCAAGTTTATAAAACATAAACATGTTTTGGGTAAATATAAGAGATAATAATAAGGAGAGAGCATGTATTCATATGTGGAAATACAACATTTTATTGAGCATTTAACTATTAACTGCTAGTAAAAATCAGTATTTTCTAAGAGATATCACCCACCATTTCCAGGGATAATAGTAAGAGAAATCAGTGGAGAAGCGTATGCAAATATTTGTTCTTAACAGAGACAAAGGTTGCATAAATACATATCCAAAGTCTACATCTAACTAAAAACTTATTGCTCTTGACATCAATAAATAAGTGTAGAATATTTGGGAAGTGGAAGCAAAGCATAGCTCTGCCATGAAATGGTTTTACCTGAGCACCAGCCACTGCATTTTTTATTAAGTTGTTGTTTGGATTTGCAATCCAGGACGTGCTGACAGCCCTGAAAAATCAAAATCAAAATGATCCTAAGCAGTTACCAAACAGGAAGGGATACATTTTCATAGCACTGCCCTGGACTTGAGCCACAACTCTCCTATTGACTTTAAAACTCCACACAACCTTTTAATGACACTCTTTAAGGAAAATAAACCATCTAGTAATGTCAGACATGGTCATTTATGGAGCCACATGCTGAACCTATTGTAAATTATATGAGAAGGTTAACACAAAATCCATGCTCTGTTCAATGCAGCTGAAGGAAATCCAAGGGTTGGTTTTTTTTTTTTAAGTTAAGAAGCTTTGGAAAATGTCTGAAAAGTGAAACTTCTGGTCTATTTTTTGAAACTTTAGGGGCAATGGCAGGAGTTAGGGATTCTCTATGAATTTATGAAGCCTCTATGTGAAAAAAAACAAACCAAATATCCTTGCAAGCTGCAAATGGTCCATTAAGAAGCAGATTAAGGAAATATAATGTTGATATTTGTCACAGTAAGGAGTTTTTCTTCAGAGGGAAGACCAGTAGTGGTACACACAGAAGCCAGAGATAACTATATAAAAGCATTGTGATCTGTTGTCTTACTTCATTGGATAAAATCTTCTGCAAGTTAAGTAATAAAGATCATGTGTAAAACCACTGCTAATCTTCTGTCACTGAGAGGTGCCTCCATCAGTCCTGGAGTGACTCAAACTACAGGCAGTGTGTGTTACTCTGGGCTGATCTTAAAACTGCTCTGAGGAAGATTACATGCATAATTAGGGGAAAATTGCAAAATATTGGATTTAAAACTACCCTCAGCTCTCAGAGAGAATATTTGATTCAGTGTCATAGAGTAAATATCTACATAAAGATGCATAAAGATTAGTGTGTCTCACATGGTAAACTAACAGATCAGCATGGTTAATCTAGAAATTTTTATGACTGCAACACTTCCAAAATAAATAAGATATTCTTTAAAATGCACCACACAAAGTAATTTATATTAACGAGATTCTCATTCTTTCTCCTCCATTCTCAGAAGGTGCAGGGCCACTTCTCTCCTGTAATGATCATTTTGGGTAGTGATGGTATTTTACTATTTCAGTCTATTTAATATTAATTGACATGCTCAGAGATATTGCCTTAAACCCTGATCTGACCAAAAGGGCTTAACACAAGCCTCCTTTGATGTACAGTCTTATGAAGATAAATTCAGAAATCCTCCTTTTAAATGTAAATACTAAATCAGGCTAGTTAAAATACCAGCTATTTGTTACTAAACCTTACAGAAACCTTAACTTTGTACTCAAATGATCCCTGTCAGCATTTATATTCCCTCTTCAGGCATACAAAATTCCTGTTGACGTCAGTTATGTCTGTGCAAGACTGCAAGATTAACTAATATTAACCTACTTGGTTATTTTTGTATACAGAGGGATACTTGAAATAAATCCATTTCGTGGAATCATATCCTGTAATTTCCCCTTGATGGGCTGCAACTGCACATAACATCTGGAGTCCCAAACAGTATGGTCCCCATAGGTACAGCTCTGCTGGATTTCATTGTTTTCCTGGCAGTCACCCCTCAAACCTGTCATCTGCTGCTCTTGTTTCTGCCTCAATGAGGTGTCCCAAAGAGAGTTAAAAATGAGGCACAACAAAAGGAGGTGCACAGGTACCCAGTTCCCCCTGCCTGAGAGCTGGGAATCCACCAGGACCCTGCACATGGGTACAGCACCCTGGAGTGAGCCACAGCGAGGGTGACAGAGAGCTGACACTGAGCATGTCCCTCCCAGCCAGCTGAGCCTTGGGAACACAAATAGGAAGTGGATTTAGACAAAAATGCAAGTGTTCCTGCCAGCCTGCTAAGATCAGTAAGGCTGGCTGCTTCCACCCTCCCAAATGATGGGCAGGAGCTGTGCTAAGGAGGCCGTGGGAGGCCAGTTTGGACAGAAAACTGCAACAACAAACTGCTCATTCTTTTAAACAGCTTTTCAATTTGTAGGGTTTCATTCTTCTGCATTTAGCTGCAGTTTGGCTAATTGTGCTTCAGATGGCTTCATGAAAAGCCAGACTTTTATCTGAAACCAGATTTTAGCCTCAGTTAATATGATTAAGCTTCAGGCTTGCATGGCAGCCCTGGAAGTTACACACACAAAACTGTAGTGATCACTCTTTGACCAGCACTAATGTGGTTTAAAGATCACTTACATTTGCACTCAGAGATAAGAGTCCATGCCACCAGAACAAAACCCCAATAATTGATCAATTCCAGCATATCACTGACAGAAAACCCAAGCCTGGAAAGAGACCCACCTGCAGCACTGCCACAGTGGCATTTTACTGTATGTGCCAGCATGAAACACTGTCCCCAGCACAAGCTGCAGCCTTGCTGCTGTGGCCAACCCCAGATGACTTAGACACCTCTAAACACTGAATTATAAATATTCAGCAACACAATCTACGTGACCTTTATGCACTGCAATGTTAACCATGGCAGGCTCCAGCAGCCTGCACACGCCTGACATGTGCCCAGCACTGGGCACAGCCCAGCCTGCTCCCAGCCTCCTGAGGAAGCCCAGCTGCTGCTGGCTGCCAAAGCAGCACAAGGCTGGCACAGAGCAGCAGATGGAGAAGGGGAGAGCAGACAGCTCTGCGGGACCCACACACAGCAGAGCACAAACCACCCTGGCAATGTACATCTAAAATTACATCCTCTAAAACCTCAGGTTGGGAGGGGGGAAACCTCCTCTCTGGTTTACTCTGCCTCTGGGCTGGAATTTCATGGTCTGATGCTGAAGCAGGTGCCTGTCTGTGTTATTTAACTGCCTTGCTCTGATACACATGCTGTTCTCTGAAACGGCAAATTATTTTAAATTCTTTTAAAGCAAGGCTGTTTATTACATTTTAACTACTCTTCATTTTAATGACTATAGATCAAAGTCACATTATTCTTTCAAAGAATCATATATTTAATCCTTAGTATAAAATCTTCTCACTGATTCAAGTACTGAAAGCCTTCAGGGTCACATGACCAGGGCTGGATCTCACTTGGATTATTGATTGCTCTATTGCACCCCACACATCCAGATAAACCCTTGAGTACCTCCCTTCTGATAAAGAGCAAGACCAGACACCATTCTTCTAAGGGCCATTATTAGCATAAGGCTTTTTTTTTCATCCCAGACACATTACTTCAATTCCAGAGGTTTAATACTCAAGGAGAAGAAAGAAAGCTAAACTACATCCACACATACTAGACAAGCCTCCTGTCAACCTAAGGACTCTGTACACAGACTTAGGCTCTACAGACACAGAAAATCGCAAATATAAGAAGCAAATAAAAAATTATGAGTGATCTGAACAGTATAAATCAAGTTTAGGATGCATGAAGAGTGCTCCTGTGTTGTACAGGTCCTGTATTGCATTTTCATGAATACATTCCTTCAGGGGACCCTTTCATACATGGAGCACATCTCTATTTTGTGTATTACACAGCTTTTTTAGTCTTTACAGGACTGAGAAAAAGTTGTCAGGAAAACCACAGGAGGTCAGGGAATGTCAGCCTGAGCACCCACCCAGTGAATGAGGAAATGCTCACAGACACCAAAATATCACTCATGGTCCTGCAGAGCACACAGCAGCTGGACATGTTGGGACTGGAGAAGGAATCTCTCTTTTCCAGCTGGGACATGTATGGCTTTTGCTGTGACCTTTTTTCCTAAGTCCACAATGCCCTTGTGAGGATCAAAGCCAAGTTCCTGAGGACTTTCCTGGCACTGAAGTGACCATTTGGGTCTGTTCCGTTCCTATTTCATTCCCTTTGTCACATGGCCTTTTTGGGATATATTTCATGTTACCCTGACTTGAACAAGCCCTGTCTTTTTTATCTCATTGCAAATTAAAGGTCCATTGCTTCAGCCAGCTCCTTTTATACTTCACTGCTTTAATTTTAAATGAAAGTTCTCATTATCACAAACTGTCCAGAATTACCATGGCAAAGATTTCCCTGTATCTGATCACACTATATCTGATCTAATAATATGAATTAGGCTGTGCTGAGACCCTGACATTTATGTCAAATAGTTGCACTACCAGAGGAACAGCCCTAACTCAAACAAAGGCAAAGTTGGGACATTTCTTGGGAAAAAGATGCCTTATTTCCATATTCTGATTTCTCTTTGCATCACAGATGGCTCTCACTATTTAGCCCTGGCTAAGCAAAGAACTGAACTTGTTACTAATAAAATTTAGTAATTAGTAATTTAGTAATTCTGTCCTACCAGCAGGCCATGAGTTCCACGTATGGCAACACACCCCAAGGAGCAGTGGTGACAGCCAGGTTATTGAGGCTTGTTGGGTGCTCATATCCTCCTCTCTCATCCACATCCTCAGCCAGGTGAAAATGCACAAGGTAATTGCTCAGGATTTGTTGCCCCATGTTTTTTTTAGTTCCACTCCTGACACGTGAGCAGAGCTAAAATTCCTCAGGCTCTGTTGAGACAAATGTAGATCCAGGTAAGGCGTTACAACGGAAACACGCACAAAAAGAAAAACAGGTTTGGGGTTTTTTCTCTCTCATTAGGCAATATTTTTGCAGTGAAACATGGTCTGGTCCCAGGAGGAAGTGTGAGCTCCCTGTTTCCAGCCACAGCAGCTCAGGACCTGCAGAGCCGTGTGCCAGCAGCTGCACACCTACGGGCACGGGGCTGCCAGGAGCAGCTGCCAAGCAGCATGTGCAGTTTAGCAACAGCAGCGACAGACACGGAGCTCCTGCCAACTGCAGAAAGGGGGAGCCTTTGCCACCAGGCTCGATTTCCTGGCAGCTTCTACTGCCGAGTGATTTTAGCCCAGACCTGCACAGCTCCCCGGTTTCCTCTGCCTGCCACAGGAGCAACTTCACACAAAGCCCCTGCAACAGCAAGACTGCACCCAGAACACAGGCAGAGCACAACAGAGTGAGACCCAGCACTTCTCTGAGCCAGGGAGGCAGCAGGTGTGCTCTGCAGGAACCTCAGTTCCTTCAGTGACATCTCATGAAGTCACTTGGCACGGGCCCTCCTGGCAGCAATGCAGCTGAGGAATCCCCTCAAAGGGAATCCCCCAGGAGGGCATGCTTTTGCAGACATAGTGAAGAAAATGTCTCATTGCAAGTCTAGTTTTGCAAGACAGGCTAACAAATTTCCCCCTTTTTCGTAGACAAATATACTTTTTCCCATGCACACAATGGTAATTTGATGTTTTATATCGCTTGTTTACAAACCAGGAAAGGAACTATCTGAAACCACCTACAAACAAATGTATTAAAAATTACTCACTTTAATGTGCTCTCCAAATGTATTGAAAGAGAAAAACTGGTGTTGATATTGTCCATAACAGGAGCCTTCCATTTCTCCTTGCTAAGTATATTTCTGGTCAGAAAACCTACCTCTGCCCTCATATCAGCATCATCTATGGCTTCTCCATTGTGAAGACAAAGTGGGCTGCCTGTGGAAACCAGAAAACTTTTTCAGGATGAACACAGCATCTTTATTATTGGATTGTTCTGAGCAAGTGCACACCTTTCCATTAAGCAATCACCAAGTCTGGGGACATGCTAGCTGTTAGTATCTGATCCCACAGGCTGCTACAAAGGACTGCTGCCTATGGTAAAACTTTCAAGCCCCAAAACAAAATTAGGGCCTTCAGCTCTTGTATGTGCTTTTGTATTTATGGGACAAAAACTACTGAAATGGACAAGTAAATGTAGAATGTAAAAGACAAGACAATGTAAATATTTACCACAAATGAGTACCCTGATAAAAATATTTCTTACCATCAATTTTCACTTGACTGTTTTTCCTTGGCAAGAAAGAAGATTAAACTCTTCAGCCTGATGCCTAGCATAATCTGTACTGGCAGTGGCAATACCAGGTCACCAGGTAACCAACTTATAAACTCATCCACCAGATGAAGAATTATTCCTTTGGACACTTTCACTTTAAATCCATTATGAGGCACGCCTGAAAAAAATGAAGCAATCAATTATTTTTACAGCTGCACGTGGCATAATCATGCAATTAGATGAAGTGCAAACTGATTTAATTTTGATCTAGATAACCCTTTGCAGGACAGAAGTGCTCTAGCTATTAAACATGTCAGTGCCATCTCTTTGTAGAAAGCTAAAACATTACTTTGAGAGAGTACTTCTGTTAGCTTGGTGAGCATCCACGTGAGCCAAAGACTATGGTATGATTATCATTGCACTGTTCAGATTCACAGCAGCCACACAGGAAAAGCAGAGCAAAGCAACAGAAGACGAGCAATTCTCAGGGAAGACTGAACCTTTTATCCATCCACTGAAAGCAGTAACAGTGAAACAGGTGCCGTCCTATGTGAGGAAATCTCTTTAGGCAATGGCTAACCCTGTTTTTCCATTCCCATGGGACTCCTGCTTATCTTCTGCTCTGGAAAGCTGATCCCCTCCAAGGATCCCTACCAGCACCCAGGACTGCCTGAAGGAGACAGGGAAGAGCAAACCGGTGACATTCTGAGCCCTCCACCCCGCAGAGAACTCGGGCAGGAGCCAGCGGGCAGCATGGCACAGCTCCCCTCGCCCTGGCACGGGTGGCCCGGCGCAGATTCCCCGCGGGTACCCACCGCCCCCCGCCCGCGGGCTCGGCCGAGCCCCCCTCCGCCCCTCGGTCGGGACGAGCCCCCGGCGGCACGGAGCTGTCCATGGTGGCTCCGCTCCCGCCCCGCGCCGCTCCCGCCCCCGCCTCACCTGTAGCGCGGGCGGGCGATGGAGCTGCTGCCCAGGCGGTCCCGCAGCGGCAGCCGCGTCTGCGGCGTGAGTCCCCCGGGGCGGCCGAGTCCCCAGGGCTGCCGGGCCAGGAAAGCGCTGAGCCTGGCCGCAGGAGGGTGTGGAAGCGCCCCCGCCAGCAGCCGCGCCGTGCCGCCGTCCAGGACGCGCAGGTTGAGCCCGCGGCCGCCCCAGCGCCTCTCGGAGGAGTCGGGGCCGTGGCGGAGCCGCCGGGATGCTGCGTCCTGTCCAGGAGGGCCCGGGAGCGGCGCCGCCGGCCGTGCGGATCCAGAATGCGGCCGCGATCCACGCCCGCGAACTTCTGCCCGAAGCCCTCCATGGCCGCCCCCTCGGCGGCTCGCCCGCACAGGGAGCTGGTGGCCCGCGAGCCGTAGGGGCAGCGCTCCGAGCCCATGTGCAGCTCCTCGCCGTCGTGGATGAGGATGTAGCGGGCTCGCAGAGCGATGGGCGGCCCGTGGGGGCGGCCGGCGAGCACCAGCTGCGCTGGGCGGCGAGGGGAGCGGAGCGGCTGGGGGCTCGCACCGCCGGGCCGGGAGGTGCCGGCAGGCACGGCCGGGACATCCCCCGCAGCAGCCGGGCTCCGGGGCGGGCGGCGGCCCCGCTCACCTCCGTGGCGGATGACGGGGGAGCGGAAGGCGGCGGAGCCCTCGAGCGCAAGGCGGGCCCACGGGCCGGGCCGGCAGGTGTCGGAGCCTGGTCGCCACGGGCCGAGGGGCGGGGCGGCATCGGGCAGGGCCCTGCAAGAAACAGGCGGCGGCAGCGGCGGCGGGACCGGCGGGGCGAGGGGGCGCGGGGGGCGCGGTACCGACCTGATGCTGCCGCCGATCGCTGCTCCACGACGCGTCCCGCGGCGGCACCGGGACCGTCTCCGGGTCCGGGTCCGGTGCGAAGGGCAGGAGGAGCCGCGGCTCCCCGGGACTCCACGCGGTCGGCGCGTCCCGGGCGGTCCCGCAGAGCTACCTGCGGCCCGGGGCCGCCCCCGTCCCGACACGTGCGCCGCGACTTTGCACGGAGCCGGCAGAAGGCACATTTTGCTTTGGATGTGTTTTGGTTTCGTTGTGGTTTTTTTCTTTTTTTTTTTCCTCCTTTTCCCCCTTCACTTAACGTCGCAAGGGCGAACGCAGAACCCCCGTTCCCTCTGCACACAGCCCCGGCGGCGGCGAGCACCACGGCAGCAGCACGGACGGAGGGAGCCGGCGCGGAGCAAACCCAGCGGCTGCTCGACGAGCGGCACCCGCGGTTCCAAACTTCGCTGCAGACACTTACCTGTCCCGACAGCGCCGACCGTGGACTCTGGCCGCAGCCTCTCGGAGCTGCCGCACCGGGCGGGGCAGGCAGGGCAGGGGCAGGCAGGCGCAGGCAGCTCCCGCTCCGCCGCTCCGGCTGCCTCCCCTCCGCCTCCCTTTTTATATCCATCTCCCAACCGCTGGCGGTGCCCGCACTGTTTACAGCGGCTGAGCCGCTGGCTCCTCCCAGCCGGGGACGTTCCCTCCAGCCTGGACGTATATCTACGACCGACCGGCGCCCTGATGCCCCGCTGCCCGCACGGAAAGGTCTTGCCCGGCCCCGAGCTCCGGGGGCAGCGGGCTCCTTGCCGGGCTCCCCGCGGGTCTGTGCAGACCCCGCCGGGGCTCAACAGCCCCGTGCAAAGGATGCGGCTGGGTGCCAGCTGTCTCTCCGAGGGCACAGGGCTGAGGCACCCCGGTCCCCAGCTCCCGATGTCCTAAACCGGGGCTTGGCATGCCTTGGCCCTTCTTGGGAGGCAGCTGACCCCTCTGGCACCTTCCTGTGGGGGTGTTTCACCCTGTACTGTCCTGTGTCTGGCCGGTCTACGGACGGCACTGTGACCCAGCAGCTGCAAAAGCTCCCCTGACGGTGAGTGAGCAGAGAGGTATTTGCCACTTCACCCCCACCAACCTGTACTCAGTCTGCAGTGAGAGGAAGAGGCTTAGAAACTGCTAGGACAGGACACAGACACAAAACCCCGTGTGCTGGGACTGCCTTCCTGGCTTGGAAGGTTCCAGTCTCAGGGGACATGGCACTCATCACACCAGCCCACCTGGCACTGGTTTGTTTTCCATGAAGCCCAAAATCATGTTTTTTCACAGACTCTGAAATACAGCACAACTGAGCTTCTGGATGACACAGAAACACAGGTACCTGCTTTACTCCAGCCACAGCCTCTCTCCTCCATGGTTGTAATCCCTCATCCCCACTCCAGAGCCCAACATCCCGAGAGGACAAGGCAGAAGTGGGCAGGCAGTGGTTCCAGCCACTACTGCTGCCCAGGGCCAGAGCCAAAGAGCACAGAGCCACAGGTGCTGTCGGTCTCAGAGACATTTGTGTGCCATCATCTGGTCAAACTGTTCCAATCTGTCACCTCTGAAATTTATGCTGGTGCAGGATTTCTTCTGACAGAGGGCACAAAGACGCTATAGTCATGTTAATAAGGAGCAAGTGCTGTCAGACAAAATATGGGAACAGACTGGAAGCAGAGGGGGTGGGTGAGGGGCACAGCTATGCCCCATGCTCCAGGCAGCAGCTCTGGTGAGGGAACAACATTCACTTGTGCTGAACAAAACCCATCCACTCTCTTATGCCTGGTCCTGGGACCCAGAGAATTGCTGAATCTGAAGATAAGCATCCAGCCCAGGAAACAAACCCAGATAACACTCCCTTGTTTCAATACTCCATAAATACAGGGAAATGTTAGAGCTGTCACCTCTGCTACCAGCTGTTCATCTGTCATTTAGTACTGGCACTTCTATTCCTGTTTCAAATAGCTTTTGTCATTTTCCTTCCAAAAAAGCAGCATTAGTCAGCGTTGTGCCTCCTCCTTATCTGAATATGACACATATGAATGCAGGTCATGGGAACACAGAGCTGTTACCAGAAGTATAGGAGGCTTCACTCAATTTTTTAAGAAAAAATTATCTACTGGTGGAAGTTTCAGGCAAGACAAGACAAATAAGAGTCTCTTGTCTTAAAACACACTAAATTCTCTGAACTCAATGTTTGTAGAAGTGCAAAATTCGAAGAGGACCTGAGCCTTTAAAATCTGCCAGGGCCCTAGAAATCTCACACATTGTTATTTAAGGTATTTATTTAATGCAAAAAGATTTCACAAACTTGCAAGCTAAATGAAAGGCATCAATAATTAATCTAGCATAATAGAGGTAAATGTAAAGCACTTTGATTAGTGCAGGCCTTAGAGAACAATCAGCAAAGCCAAAGTCACTCCTGCTTATCTGGGACTTTTCCTGAAAAATCAACCAAAATCTTGAAGGCGCGAGTACAGTTTAAATCCATTAAAGGCATTTTCTCTTCAGGGCCATTTTACCCTACATTAAGTTTTCAATGGCCTGAGAAGAAATTTCAGACTGAAAGGGACTGAACATATCACCCTGTTTTCTAAAGATTGCTGTCTCTTTTTAAAGTAAACATAGAAGCCTCCATTACTATCTATAGAGTGATGCTTGGCAACTCTTTCCCTTTCACTCTTTAGATTTCGTTTTTCCAAGCTGATTTCTGTTTTGCAGCAGCACCGGGATGAAGTTTACACCACAGCCCTCTGTTACAGGATGCATCCACAACGTGAGAACACTCCCAAACAACCTCACACCTGCACATGAGGAATCATGACTAATGCTCACTGCCTCCAGCATATGCCTGGTGTAACTCTTTCTCACAAAAATAACCAGCCAGAGCCCTCCTCTGAGTGCTATTGTGGGTTATAAATTGCAGTTTGTCTTCCTAACAAACAAAAATGGGTCATTTTTGTAATGGGCTGCCAGGGACGTGACAACCTCGGCCGTCCCGTGTCTTGGCACGTCACAGTGGTTGTGATGCTTTGCCTACAAACACAGCTGGAGCGCTCAATACCGAATATCGGTGGCTGAGGTTTTCCTGGTAAGGTCGGGGCAGAGAACCAAGCAAATCGGAGTGAGCGGCCTGCGGGCATTGACTCGCAGGGCACGGGCATCCCTGTCCAGGGTCTCAGTTCTCGCACACGAGTGCAGGGAGTTTCCTCCCCTGTAAGTGATTTTTTCCCGGGCACACACCCTCGCTGGGCGGTTTCCTGTTTCCTTCGAGAAAGGAAAGAGGAACGGAGGCAGCATCCCCTGAACTGCACCTCGTTCCCACGGAGCACTGGCTAACTCCGGCAGTGGGGCCCGGCGGGCGGGCTCGCCGCAGGCCAGCGCCAGCGCAGACCCTGGAGCCTCCAAGGTCACGGACACAGGGGGACACGGG
>VWZV01009852.1:228945-314018 GCA_013397155.1 Irena cyanogastra | reverse complement strand
CTGCTCCTGCCCATCCTGCAGCGCTCCTGGCCACTGCTCCTGGCTACTGCTCCTGGCCACCTTCCACTGCTCCTGGCCACCTCTCACTGCTCCTGGCCACCTCTCACTGCTCCTGGCCACCTCTCATTGCTCCTGGCCACCTCTCACTGCTCCTGGCCACCTCTCACTGCTCCTGGCCACCTTCCACTGCTCCTGGCCACCTCTCACTGCTCCTGCCCATCCTGCCACTGCTCCTGGCCACCTTTCACTGCTCCTGGCCACCTCTCACTGCTCCTGCCCATCCTGCCACTGCTCCTGGCCACCTCTCACTGCTCCTGCCCCTCCTCTATCGACCCTGCCCATCCTCCGTCCATCCTGCCCGTCCTTCTCTGATCCTGCCGAGCCCGGCTGTCCCTCAGCCCGAGCTGAGTGCAGCTCCTGCACGGCACAGGACCCGCCCATAGCAGGCTGCACCCACCCTCACCTGCCCCTCCGTTCCTGTCAGCCAGCACCAGAAAGTGCCTGAGATACCAAACCCACACCTCCTCCTTGTGCACCTACCAGTTTGTTCCTCTTTGGGCTTTATTGGCATTTTGCTTGGTTTAATCATTTGTTTCTGGAGCAGAGAGAAGGCCATGGACTGCTGGGCTTGAGACAACACTCCATATTCCTGAGGAGCTGGAGCATCTTGTACAGCAAGAACAGCTTCACCTTGTGCTGGATCACCTTGTGACTTTTGATCAGGTTGGCATTTTATCACAGCTGCAAAACCAAGAGAGGTTCCAGCCCAAGCTAGATCCAAAGGTATCCATTCAAACATATCTGAAGGGTTTAAGGAATACTTCACTGGACAAGTGCTTTTCTTGTGGCTTCTGGTCCAGGTTTTGACTTAGCAAACTTCTCCTGTGGTAACTCAGGAGAGAGCTGCTTCTGAACAGCCTGGAGGGTTTGTAAGAGCCCACAGTCCCAGGAAGGCTTTTCTTACTGTGCAACAGCCTTTCATAATTCATGTCCCACGGAGAACTTCTGGGATTCAGGCTACGTTCTGAAATAGTTACAGATACAGTGAACCTATTAAACATAAACAGCAAAGAATCCCAGAGAGTTTGTTTCCTCAAAATATATGTGTACATAACTACATTTATGGATGTTCTGCTGCAGCCCTGGCTACAGATCACTGCACCACTTTGACAAACACTGCATGTTTCAACAGGCCAAATCAAGAGATGTATGAGAGATAGGTTTCAGGTAATGTAATAATGGTTATATATAATTTTTCATTTAAACTACTCTTTTCTTTGATGCTCAGGATAATTATCTTCATTATTCATACAAGCACTCAAAGACTACACAGATTTCCTCCTCCCCCAAAAAAAGAAAAAAACAAAAGGAAGTTTACTATTCCATATTAATTTTCTGAAAAAAAAATTGTTGAAGACTTTTTTTATAATTGATTAAGGAAGGAAACTTTTACATTCCCACTGAGCCATTTGCACTTTTGGTCCAGCCCCAGGACCCTATTTTTCCAACAGGTTTAAGTTGGGTTTAAAGGCTCTGTTTTGCTTTCTAGCTGCTCCTCGTCTCTGCCTGCTGATTAAAGCCATTAGTCTGTGTAACCAGGTGAAGCTGTGGCTGCTCAAAAGCCACAGCAACTTTGTCCTGTTGATAAAAAGGTGCTGTAAGGGACAACTGGGACTCTATGGAGCTTAAATTTTCTTCCAAAGCAGTGCTCCTGTCCAGCTCTCCTTCCTCCAGGCCGAGCCCAAAGGTTCAATTTACACTCTGGGAACAGATCAATAAAGCAATTACATGCAACATAAGTAGGCTGGGACTTCACTATAAGTAGGGCTGCAAACACAAAAGAAAGCTCTGATAATTAAAAGGGACAAGGAACCCAAAACTCAGTGGCATGTTGCCAAGAGTGTTTGAAATGGTGAATGTTTTAATGTAACAGCATACTGCTGAAGGCTGGAGGTCATGTCCTGGGAGCCCTGGAATGTGCCTGAAGCCTTCCCTTTCATTTCTAATCAGAGAACAATTTTTTTTAGACTGTTTTTCTATTTCCTAGAGAGGCATCCCAGACCAGCATATTTGAGAAGCTTTAGGTTTGTTATTTATTTGATTCAAGATTAAAGTTATCAACTTCAGTCTGTTGTGACTTAGGATCCAGGAGATCGCTTGCCTACTGTAATTGTATTAGTTAAGCATTCTATTAATATGTTGGAATTTCGTGTATGAAAATGCACATTCATGGCTTCAACTCATCCCTGGAATGTAACAGTGTATTACTTAGCTTAGTCCTAGCAGTTCTATTTTACAGATGGCCCATGCAGAGGAGGATGTCAGGCACTGCTGCCATCCCACTGGTCCTGGTCTGAGCCGAAGGGAAAGATCCAAAGGGCAGATCCAAAGCATTCCTAATGGCACTGCTACAGCAGAGTGACTTGGAATGCAAGTGATGTTAAATCTTTTAGCAGGTCTGCAAGTTCCAAGAATAAACTGCCAGGGAAAACGTTATTTAGGAAAAGCAAAACTATGGATTGATGTCTTCTTAATTCAAAGCAGCTCTTAAACTAATAAGGCCTAGAAACAAAAAGAGAAAATAAACGAAAGACCCACTACATGCAATCACCTCCGGAGGCACAACAAACCAAGCCACCTATGTTTGCCTTGCAGTCCAAGTGTAATCCAGAGGCGTGTGTTCTCCCGCTGCTTCTCCTGATAGAGCAAGGCTCAGATCCAGCGGCTCCGCGCCTCCTCCTCCCGCGGGACAGCCCTGGCTGGCAGCAGGGCCCGGGCACGCCCCGAGGGGTCGGACCGCCGGGGCTGCGGCAGCGCCTTCGCCCCCCGCCTGCCCGGCAGCCCTGGCCCCGCGGCCCCGCTCACGGGCACCAGCAGCACATCCCCAGCGCCACCAGCAGCGCATCCCCAGCGCCACCAGCAGCGCATCCCCAGCGCCAGCAGCAGCAGCAGCAGCAGCAGCGGGGCGGCCCCGCCGAGCCCCTCTCCGCGCCATCGCTGGCGCCCGGGCAGCCCCGCCGAGCGCAGCGCAGCCCGAGCGCCGCTGGGAGCGGAGCCGGGGGCGGGGGGATCCCCCAGGACACAACGAGGGCTGGGGCTGGCCCAGCCGCCGCGGGCACGGCCCGGGGCAGCGCGGATGCTCCGGCTTCCCACGCAGGGCGAGCACGGCCCGCAGGGACAGCCAGCACACGATTTTACTCTAGAACGCGACGCGATGCGCTCCCAGCGCCGGGCCCTGAGGAAACCCAGACCAAAGCACCTTTACCCTTACAGAAACCAGAAGGTAATTTACAATTGACCTACTAATGGTGTAGGGGTCTTATTGGAGTTTCTTTTTCTTAAGACAGCAGGCATGTTACCCTTACACTTTCTGCAACATTAATTTGATTACAGCAGAAACGCATCTGCAAAACGGCAGAGCCAAAGAAGCAGGGCTCACTCTCCTGCTGCAAGGACCAGCTCCTGCTTTTTACTGTTGTACCAAAGCTATGAGACCCAAGCACAACCTCCTGCTTTGAAATTCACACCCATCTGACCTCAGTATTACCATTGGACTTGGAAAGCAACACAGACCCAGCAGGGAGTTTCTGTGCCTGACCTCATTCCCAACAGTGGAGTGCCCACCATCAAAGAGCCACCCCACCCTTACCCAGTGCTGGAGTACAAACGACTGCATTGGAGCTAAATTTCAGAGCTAAAACGTTTGAAGAGTTCCACATAGAAGGACATACAGAAATGAGTTAAATGGGCTTAACTGAGATCATTAGTTTGCTTTTACAAGAATAGACCTGGGGAAGAAAGTGTTTTCTGAGTGAGAACAATCAAGTTTTACGGCTGAATGAATAACCAGAGGAAGCAAGTACATTGGGTCTCTACTTCTATGTTTAGCACCATTTAGAAAAAGCAAATGCGATACAGAGTTTATAGATGTGTACAATGCTAAGCATAAATACAGGTTTGGGCATTCAGAGCTCCAGGGTCAGCACCGAGCAGAGCTGGCACAAGTTACAGGAGTGACATGGAAGAACGAGGAACAAAACCGCAGCAGAGGCGACACGAGTAACAGGCCCCATGTGAGCACAAGTTAAATTTGTAACAGTTACATAAAGTTTAAAAGGATACATATCACTCTCCGCTGGAAAACGACACCTTTGAAGATGTAACAAATATTCTCCTCTGGCTTTTCCAAAGTACAAACACAAGACAACTACTGATAGTAAACAGGTGTACCACACCTTACCTTTCTGCAAACTAGCTGTACATCACCTGTGGCTGCACTACATGAACAGAAATGGTCAGTCACACAGGAAAAATGGACAGAGCATCCTCATCAACAACAAAATGTCAGTGATCGCTCACACCTTCGGGAGACCCGTTGCATAATTTATCCAGGCACACAGAGCCATTTTTACAGTGACACCTTGATAGCTCCAAAATATGCATAACAAATTCTTGTAAAGGCCCACATTATACATTTAAATTACAGCATGTTAGCAGTTTGCTGGAACCAACTATTTTTTTAAGCCAAAAACTTGTTTTTCATAACCTCACATCATCCTCTTTCCCATAATTTAAAAATCAAAATATTTTTTAAAAAATTTAAAACTTTTTTTTTCTTTAAAATAAGGAGGACCTGAAATTCACTGTCATGGATGAAACTGCATTTTCATGACCTGGTCACATTTTTTCAACTAATACTTCCAAAGTTGACCAGCAGTGTTTTGAAATGCTTGAAACTTTGATACAAGTTTGCAATACAAACCAGCTCACCATTGGCATTTATTTTGCACAGAGCATAGATCAGAAAATTATTAAAAAATCAGAATTCATTTAAGAACTACTGGATGAGAATAGGGCTAAAAGGAAAATTATTTAAGGGAACAAACAGATAAACAAATTACTGAATTAAAAGAGAGGAAAGAAGATCCATACCAGTGGATCAATGATAGGTCACTAACGTTTTAATTAAGAGCAAAACATCTGTGTTAGTTTAATGCACATGTATTTCACAAGCCAAACCAGACAATGCAGAAGTGAGAAGACCAAGGCCCCTCTGAGAATTAGTTAAGCAAGAATTAAGCAAATAAAAGATAGTACAAGGGGAAATCCATGTTCAGCCAGGACATTGTGAACTGCGCCTGCAAATGCAGAGACCGTGGAACATAAATAACCATGTTGAATTCATATTCAGGGTTCTCATTAACAGAGGAATACTGGCAAAAAACAAAGCAAATGCAAAGGCAAGTCACAAAATTACTTCAGGGATTGCAAAAGTGGTGATCAAAAATAAATTTACAGGGAAAAGGTTAGAATTATTGGTTTGTTAAAAGTAAAAGGGAAGCTACAGAGGGTCACAAGGAGAAGAAATGTTGCAGGCTGAGGCTTCAGAGCAACACAAACTTCAACGTGGGTACCAAAAAACCAGAGCTAATTAGGTAAAAATCCCCCAAGTCACTACAGGGACAAGTTGACCCTTTCAACATTACCTTGAATACCTGTACCACACACAGCAGCTTGGTTTCCACAGGGCTACAGCCCCAGGAACAACATGTGTAGGAATGGAAGAAAACCACTGTGGATTTATGAAGGTACAATAAATATATATAAAACCAGACAAGTATCTAAATATTTATTTAAAATACAGGAGGGAAGTGCTGAGCTTGAGGTGGTGATTAGGCAAAACCTGACAATTTTGGCTGGCAAAGTCACCAAGAGAACTGCTGGGGGCCCTGCTGCCTGGGACAGTTAAAAGTCACAGCTAGACAACACTGATGCCCAGATCCAGAGTCTAAGGATCCAGGTGATATGGACCAGGATGCATGTCCTCATTTCACTGGAAGTGAAAATACAAGTTTTTCCCCTTTTGCAGTAATAGGGCCAAGGCAATAATCAAAGACAATGCACACTTGCAGCACTGAAAATTAACTGCAGGCCTGTTATAGGAATTTGTAACAACTATGTTCAAATATTTCTTCCAGGCAATGAATCTTGATTTTTCATTGCTTAGAACCAGCTGAACACCATTTAAATGTAACCTCTTGCACATTTGATTTACATACCCAGCTTACTCTATCAAGTAATGGCTTTACACTTTCCTCATGTATGAAAATTATGCACCAAATAAGATTCCAAACTTGAGCAAGCTCTAATCCATGCATCCTTTATTCCATTACAATCACTGTGTTGCTCTCTAGCAACAGGACACAAACTGCAATCAATCGCAATCAATTTATACAACAATCTGAGGCTTACAGTACATTTAAGGCCTTTAAATTTGGAAAAATTAGACCTATCCTAGCAGTGTAACAATTTTTAAGTGTTTTGCATTTCTGATGCATAATCTGTGCGATTCCAGTGTCAAAGAATCAAATTACTTCTAAACTAAAAAGATCAGCTCAATGAAAATTTAGTTACATAATTCATCAAAACATAAATGTGTAAATTCTATTTTTTTTTGTCCTGGAAACTTTATAAAACTTTAATAGCAAAATAATATAGGGATAAAAACATATTTTAACAAAATGTATTCAATCATATACAAACCAGAATTTTGCAGTTTATTGTAACTAGACTTAAATTAAAACTACCAATTAAGAATCTATGCACAATGTAAATTCAAATATGTACAGTACTTTTAAAAAGTCTACAGGAATGCTTTACAGAAGGAAATGTCTGTTATGGCTATTATTCAGACAATCTGAATATTAAAATGAGTTTTCTAGTAGTAAATTTACACATTTATTTTTAAACAAAAGCAGTTTTGTCCCTAGATCCTTTAAGAATATTCCAGTTATGTTTATACAAGTAATGGAGAGGTCATTACAGAGTTCAGCCCCATATAGTAGTTGGTTTATTTTCAGGTAAAAGTATATTTAAATAATTTACTTGGGGAGATCAGTAAGTTAACAAAAGAACACTAGAAGGGAGGAGGGGGAACTTCATCACAATAACTTTCCAGTTACAATACCACAGCTAGAAACTTCACAGAGAAAGTACTCCCTTAGACTGAACCCATGATTGTTCAGAACAAGCTGTAGCTCATAACAGTTGTGTTCTCCACTCTGAGAACACAATGGGGAAAAAGTCTTTGTAGGACAGAATTATAAATGATCTGAAGTGAGACAGAGAAAACTGATCTTCGATTAATACAGCACTAGGTAAAAAGTGTCCCCATAAGCAGCTAGGATTCCCACTTCCTTCAGGGCAACGAAGCTAAAAATTGTTGGAATTACAGTAGTTGACCATATTTGTGTGCATTAGTAGAATCATTTCCAGATAGAAAAGACAAATTTCATCAGATGTTTGATTAGAACACCCTCAAGACAGGGTATTTCTTCATAGTATAAAGCTATTACAGCTATCCAGTTAAAGCATGTGCAAAACCAGGTAATTTCTTCCGTTCACAGTAACTGAGGTAAAATCAGGTAGGCTTCTTCAGGAGTTGGGAAGTTCATGAGATATGAACTGTTTTAGTCTCTCTAAGTACTGTGCATAAAGCTCTATGTCATTATGCCCAGCCCCTTCCACCCAGAGGGGCTCCACTGCTCGTGGACATCGCTCGTACATGGCCAGGCCATGGGAGAAATCGATCACCTCATCTTCCGTACCGTGGATGACCAGCACAGGAGAGGTCACTTTAGAGATCTTGTCAATGCTGGGGGAAGGAAAACAAAGACACAGCTCAGTCTGGGGGTTTCTGTTTCACATCATTAGAGAAAGCAAGCTTAACTGCTGACACACAACTCAGTTACCACTGCATGTTTTTAAACGGCTGCAGACCACTGGAATTGTGCACAAGTGATATGGGACAAGGCTCATTCCCAAAACATACAAGTGAAAAAGGAGCTTGCACTGCCATCACCACCATCCCACCAGTGCTAACAGCAACAACTTTGAGTGGGCAGCATGCAAATAAAGTTTGGCACCCAAAAAACCCCCACCAAAAGAGCTACTGTATCTATCACACAAAGCACTGTGAGGCAAGTAAAATTCCATGGGACATTCTGCAAGCATGGACTCTTCTCACATGACACATTATCACCTTCCAATTTAACAGATTAGGAACTAATTAACTACATTCCAGTCATAAGATTTCATTAACCAAAAAAAAAAAAAAGCTTTGGCTCATGGAGCTTGAACCTGTCTTTGAACCCCCAAATTGGCAGATTCAGTTAAAGGAAAACAATCTGTTCTAAGTACTGCTTGTTTAAGTTCAAACAACAAAATAGAAAACTGTGGGAGAAAAGCATTACAAAGGGATATGTAACAGCAAACCACAGAAATCAAACAGGATTTTCCTTTATGTAACCAGTCTCTTTGCCAGCTGTGACTGCAAAGTGGCTTTAGAGTAATATTTTTCTTTTTGTCCAGCTACCTTTAGCAGACCAATATAGCTTGAGAGTACCTGCCACAGGAAAACGGGTTCTGAGGGAAGGGAAGAGTTTCAAATGCACCTTCCCACCTAAGAGGTCAGGCCAGAAAACCCCAATTTTGAAGCATCCTGGTAGCACATGAACTTGCAAGCAGTGAACAGCAGCTTTCTCTGACTCTCCTCACACAGGCCCCAGCTTTTATTTCCAGCCAGCCATTTCATGCTGGTAGTTACCAATGATTCCAAATCTGTGTAGAGACATCACGTGCTAATGAACTCTCAGCTTCCTACCAGCTCCACTTCCATCAACAAATGGAGGATGTGGAAACATGAGTGCTGATACTACTCAATTGTATGGGAGGACAATTCTATTTCTTTATGGTAGCTAATAAAGGTGTTTGGATCTTCTTGCTCCTGAAGAACAAGAAGGCATGCAATTTTGGCATGACCATTGATTTTACAAAATGATCAACACTGCTTAAAATGATTTTAAAAATACAGATGCCAGCATACCCTGACTTAAAAACAGGTTCAAAAAAGTCCTATGAAAATATAAAGTTAATTAAAAAGATGTAAACTGAAGCACTCAGCCTCACACTTACAAAGCTCAGCATTTAGCATTCTAGAGAAATGCCACTGGTACTCCAGTGAACAGCTGAGTGTAAACACATTTCTATCTCTGTCTCTATAACTCTCAAAAAAACCCCCAGGTTTCATGCCATTTAAGGTACCATTTAAAATTAAAAGGCAGCCTTATTTCACTTTTCCTATGTGGAACTTGAGCTGTGTGCAAGTATGCTGAATAAAAAAAAACCAAATCATAAAAGAGGCATCAGAATAATGCAGATTTTGTTTTTGCCCATACTTTTCATCTCAAAATTAGTATCATAGCCAAATGTAAATACTTTATAATCAATATGCTGTATAAACTGAAGTTTTAAGGCCATGAAAGGTCTGGTGTAATAGACCTATCAGCTACGTACAGCTACAGAGATGTTTATGCATAATTTTTGTGGCTAGACACTAAGTTCTCATTTATTGTAGGAAATCCCTTTCACTTCAGTATTCATATAATGAAACAATTTTTTTCACATATATTCACAGACCATTAAGCCAGATAATATTTATATTTTGCAGAAAACTGGAAGGTGTCCCATTGCCAAGTCAGCGACTCATAAAGCAGTATTTAAACTGCACATTAGCCTCACTTAGTATTCTCAGCCACACAGCTCTGCAGCTAGAAAAATCTACAGAGACCAAATTTTCATGGAGTCCCAACATAAAATGCACATAATAGCAACTCACTGTAGGTGCACACAGAACTATTTTGTTTCCCACTGTGAAGACAGACAGTTGAGCTGCACACATTCATAAAGTGCACTGCTGTTTATTTTCACTGCTCCCAGCACCAGGGAAGTCAGACTGACAGCAATGAACAGCTCAGTAGGGCAAGAACAAAATACTCAAGTGCTACAGCACATCTGCTGTCACTGCTCCCCTTCCCACTTTTCTTTCTAAAACTGTTGTTTGCTTTGGCTGGTAACAGCTAATCACTGTTACTTCTGTAATCAGAGCCGTGTTTAAAGCTTTGTTTTTTCCTCTCTTGCAGAAGCATTTGTAAATATTGGATTTCAGGTTGGAGGATGATGAATGAGCTGGAGTGTAAGTGCTTCAAATTCAGTCTGCACCTCCAACAAGTTAATTAATAAACTAATAATCTACTTGAAAGGATTCTAAACATGGGGACTGTGAGAGCCACTATTAATTCATCACCATTCCTTCTAGCTGTTCTGGCATATGGATTTATACCTACAGCCTCCCACAGCTGCTAATTGTAATCTGTTGTAACCAAAATAAAACAAAAATAAGAAATGCAATGAATACTCCTTACTGTACTTATCATGAGCATGACTTTCTGAAGTAAAGCCAAGTTTAGACCAAGACTGCAGTGAGTGTCTGTTTTATCATCTTCTCTCTTCCATGGATCACTAAACTTTTTACTTGTGCTTCCCCTGTCCTGCTATTGAGAGATGGCTTCCCCTCTCATATTCTTCCATAACTTAAACTGGAACAAATGAGAAGTTCTAAAAGATTCTTAGAATATCTGCTGTTCCCATGACCTCTACTATTCTCAAACAGTTGGATACTCCAGGTCTGTGGCAATTGTTTTTCTTGTGAAAACTAGACTATAAAACCAAATGTTTTATCTTAAAACCAGTCGTATATAGTTTTCTAGAGCTTCTTGAAAAAAACTTAATAGCTTCTAAAAGATGAGACAGGGACTTTGTTTTGGTCACAAAATCAGGATCCTACAAGATCCTCACCAGGGAGGAACAAATACAAGTCAGTATCTACTTACACCACCAGTCCTTTTTAGGCCTATAGAGCATGGTGAGTATAGAAAGCCCCCCTTGCAGCAGTGACACATACCTGGGGAAAGCATCAAAGCAATAGGTTTTCCTGGTGTCAGGAAAAGCCACCCGTAAGCCAGACATCAGGGGAGAATGGAGGATCACAGCTGCACACTCGTACCGAGATGCCAGGTCTACTGTAGGGACAGTACCAATGCTCTGACCATACAGGATAATGTTCTCAGGACTGACACCATACCTGCAGAGAAAAGAAAGAGCCCTTTAAAACAAAAAAGCCAAAACACAACACATTTCACATCAATTTCACATCACAGATGCAGAAACCAAACCAAATCAACAAAAGTAGAGCGGGATAAAACCCATAGCATCCCTCCTTATCCTCTGTAGGTCTTTAAAATCTGTTACAGGAGACATGAACTTACAAGTTTAAATTTTAGAACAGTCTGACAAAGTAAACAACCCAAATATTACACAGGCTGAAGAGAGCTATCCTTAAAAAAGGAATGGCAGTTTGGTCATTAATCTTCACCTTCTTCAGGAACAGCTCTTGTCTTTCACTTGACAGCACAGCAAATTATAAATGAGATTGCCCCCTCATCCAGAGTCACTCTCAGGAACTTCAGCTGGATGTCCTAGAGGCTAAACAGCCCTTCCATCATTAAACAAGACAGTTACACCTTTAATTCCATGCAGTTGCAATAAGACAAAACTGCCTTGTTAGTGACAGCAAAGACAACAGGTCTGTTCATTTTTCCAGTTACTGATCAGTATAAAATATTCCTCATTTTTCTTTGCCTGTTTCAAACGGGTCAATGCCTTCAATTTTAGCTTTTATATTTTTCAGATTCTCTGCTGCCTGGTATGTAACTCTGAAACTTCACATTAGGTGTTAGTAAGTTCTCTTCACAGGGTAGTTAGACAAAACAATCCATTCCCAGCTAGAGAATCAGGGACAACCATTACCCAAAAAGCATAAACAATGCAAAAAGAAGGGGCAAGCCAGAGGGTTGAGACTTCATGACCAGAAGCTGTAATTGAACAATTGAACCCAAAATGTAGATGAACCAAAACTTAGAAAAGTGTAAAAACTTGTGACTGGGACCCATCTTTGACTCAGCCTGGGTGCAGCCCTGGCCAGGCTCTTGTGCTGCCCAAGGTGTACCCTTTTAAGGCCTTTCAATAAATACCTATTTTATCATTTAGCTCTGTCTAGTCTCTGTTCCAGATCAGCCCTTCTAGGCATCAAGGTCAAGTTTATTTTCTAACTATAAAAATATATCATTCCATAAAATGCAAGGTTCACAGTGAGTGCTGGATAGCTCCCCAATATTCCCATCCAGTCTATGAAACTGTCCCAGCCCGTGTGCTGCTTCACACTGCAAAAAAAAAAGCTGAGAATGAGACTAATTCAGTTTTCATTTAACATATGTAAAATAGAAAGGAATTTGGAAGGGGCACAGGAGGAGGTGACAGTGGATAGGAAGAAGAAAAGAGTATTTGGCCACCAGAACTTGTTAGAAACTGCAAATCAAAGCTGTTACTCAGTTATTAAGTATTTACCCAGAAGATTTCTCTGTTAACTCTACCTCCCATTACTGTATAATGGGAGGTATAAGCTGTATAATCGAATATAGAAGAGAACACATTTCTAGTAGAAAATAATTTGTGTAAAACATGTCTTTTTGACATGTAGATGTCTACACCATCTACTGTCCTGTGGTCACTGCTGTGGCAATGAAAAGCAAACCCTGCAGTTTAGGCTATACCCCATGTACACCTGGCAGGTTTCAATTTCCTTACAAACCTGCTTGCAAGGTGTATAGCAGGCCTGAAGAGTACTCGACTTCCAAGCAGCTAAATTATTTGGTATGTGTCAAAAGAGAAAATTAAAATTACAGTAGAAGAAAGATCTATTAATAATTAAAATTAAGAATAATCCAGTATTAATCATCCAATTACAGGCTGTCAGGATTGCCTTGTTTCATGATAAAGTATAACTAGACTGGATTGTAGCCTCTGTGAAACTGAAATTTTCTTAATATTTTTATACTGCTGAGCATAAGGGTACTTTTGGCATCTACTGTTACATGAATAAGCAACTGTATAAAAATATCTCTCAGGAGTAAAATTTTATCCTCTTGGTAACCAAGCAGCAGCTGATGCTGGCGGTCTGTCACCACAGCCACAGCCTGATGTTTTTAAAGAGATGTTGTGCAGCTTTTTTAGCAGATTTTTTTTCTCCCTTACTGTCAGATATGGTCCAGCACACAGCAGGGCCTGGCTGACTGGGTTAACAAGACCCTGGAACAAAGTCTTGTCATCACAGACTTCATTCCAGCTGCTGGGTGGGGAGGGCTGCAGGCATGCACCCCAAAGGCACCACATGCATCCAGCCTGTCTGCCAGCTGTTGCATTCTATTAAAGCAGGCAGAAATGCATCAGCATCAGGGATACACAAGAAAACAGGACTGGAACATGGCCACCTACATGGCATTTCAGTGGGCATGGAATGATATTAATGCTGGTAGGCTTTGATATGCCATCCTGAACTGTGGTATCACGATGAATGTGAAGTTTTCTTTCTAAAAGATTTACAATATAAGCAGAATGTGGAAACACATGTTTGAATGGGAATCACAGGGTAACAGGACAGCATAGGGTGGCAAGAGAATTCAACACATCCAATTGCCTTAGTACAGCAATTTTCTCCAATACTGATCAGCTTTAGACTCGCTCCTTTTGACGTTATTTTGTTTCTGAAAATATCTCATATTGTAAGAGAACCTTGCTGTTGTGGCAATAGGTACTCTAGAGAAAAACCTGTTTCATAGTATCCAGGTAAAGTCAGACACAGTGTATAGCATTATTAAAAAAGCCCAGAGATATGTCTAAACTTAAAGTAGCCCTTCATCACTATAACTATTCAGTATCCAACTCCATAGAAAGGAAATGTGACAATCTGTTCAAAACGAATAATTGTAAAAGGGTATTAGGACACTGAGTTAGTGCACTCTCTATCGTTATAGCAAATGTCTTTTCTACTTTACATTCCTACTGACTGACAACAAAAGAATCTCTGGGGCTGTTTTATTTAGGGACAGTTCCCCTTTCCAAGACAGAAGAGTTACTGTAACAGATTTATCTTTTTAAGCCCTTTACCATTAGGTCATCATTCAACAAGCGAGACACGGAGCTTACCACAAACATCAGCAGAAACAGCTACATGTAATATTTACTTATCCTGAGGCCAAAGGACACAGGACAACTCAGGAGCAAAGGCCATGAATAATTGAGCTGTGCAAGGTCCTCAGAGCTGAGGGCCAGGGCTTGGCTCCGTGATCCTCTGCGTCCTCACAAACGCTGCCCAGTGTTTGTGACTCAGCAAGCACCACTCAGCCCAGGTACAAATCCACCTGGGGGCTTTATCTTTCAAACACAACATTGTTAAAGCAGAGGCTGGGTCCCTCCCTCACTCTCTGCAAACTTCCTTGTGTTAGATCCTTGCACATCAGGAGCAGTGATACAGAAAGCGAAAGAGAAGAGGGGAAGAGCAGACATGGGTAAGAAGGTGGCAACGAAAGGGAAATGGGTGACACAGAAAAAGGGAAAGAATATGGTAGAAAAAGGCAAAAGACACTCTGGAAAAAGAGGAATCCTGTTACAGTCTGCTCTCCTATTAAGGAAGAAAGTCTTTCCAGCAGCTAAACAGCAGCCCCTAAAAATAACTTCCTTGAAACACACAAGCTTTGGTCTCTGTGGAAACAGAGCTCCATCCGACGGAGCAGGAGAGCCAAGTAAAATTTCTGGATATGCTTCGGCACTTCTCCTGTGGAGCCTCATCAGAGAGTTCTAAACAAGCAGGGCAACACAGCAATGTGGAAACCAGCCTTCAGCAAAGCCAAAGCAGGAAACAACTCAGTTACCGTGGGCATATGCAAAACCCTGCTTTGACAAAGGAGGAAAAAAGAGAATAAAAAAGGGCAGGCGTGCATTTTTTCCCTAAGGGAACTCCATTACTGAGAACTGCAGCTACTGCTGTATAAATGATGCAAGCATTTCTGCTGCCCCTTACCCACAAACACAGGTGGCAAAGCTCAAAGTTCTCCAGCCTGTTTCACTCTCAACAACCCACAAGTACACAGTATGGCTTACACATTCCATTTGTGTGTGCAGAGAAGCCCCCAGTGACCTTAACAAGCAGTACAGCTCCCTGTACCTAGGGCTTCAGGCCAAGTCTAGCTAAGGCCCTCAAACACTCCACAGCCTACAATAAAAGTAGTTGGGGGGGGCAGTTTCCCCTGTGTTACTCCCTCAGTAAATACAAATGAGGTTTACCAGCAATTCTGGTCTCCCCATGCAAGCATGAACTACAAGCACAGAAGCTGGTTATTAAGAATCCACATCCCAGACTCTTTTACTGATTCCTTCACAGAGTAATAAGAGACCTCAGTCATGGCAGCAGATCAGTGGGATACAGGGGACTGGGAATGCTGCTGACAGAGAGCACAGCAAAGGAGGATGAGACACCACTTCTAGTTCCCTGCTTGGCTGTGGCTCGGGCCATGTCCCCTCCTCAGTTTCCTCATACAACACCAATGATGGCATCGACTGCCCTGTACTGCAAAGTACCTCAGACTTTCTGGATGACAGCACTCTGTGCAAACTATATTATCTCAAAGCATCTTTAATTATGAGCCTAAGATACTGAATCCCTGCCCCCCCAGGCCTGCAGCTTTGAGCCATAGAGCTGGAAAGTTTACCCCTGCTATTTTTACTCTCTCCTTGCTCAGTGGAGAGCGCCAGTGGAATGCTGCTGGGGGGACTCCAGACGTGTCACAGCTGAAGCCCTGCAATGTTCACGGCCAAAGCTGCCAGTCCTCAAAAGCGCCAAATACATATTCATTAACGAGGCCAGTCCTTTTTTCAGGCTTGCTGAATCCATGAAGTTGACCACACCTTGTATTTTCAGTTTGATTTTTTATGATATTTGCTGTCCCATTATCCCTTACCTGAACAGGAAAGCATAGAGAGCAGCCTGTATACAGCAACAGCAATAAATTAGTTTTCAGAAACTGTCTATGCAGAGTACTTTGATGGCACAAACCCCACTCCATAAAGCTGTTGAGACTTAGTGTTTAACTGCTACTAAACCAAGGCAGGGACTGGTGGGCGAGTTCTTCCTTACAACACATAAAGTACATAAATTTACAAGGCCAGGAAAATGAGGTAACCAGCTCCTGCATTCTCACAAGGGGACTGAGTCTGAAACTGGGCACTCCCTTCTCCAGCAAACACCAATTAAATAAATCATTTTCAAGACACAAAGAAAATCCAGCATACATCAGGAACAACACAAATCATGCCCCAATTGGAGGAAATAGTGACTTCTAGAGTACCTTTACTAGAACACACATGTACTCAGCTCTTCAAAACCTACTCAAGTCTGTTTCTTTCTATTTGTACAAACCCATTTGTCACAAAATACTATTTATCACCTTTTCAAAATGCATTATCTCTCAGTTTAATAATCCAGAGAAATTTAGATCACTCGTTAAGAACCACAGATAAGTATTCTCTATCATCATTATACATTTCCATAAGACATCCATATATATTTTCAGAAATAAGTGGCTATTTAATCCTGTAGGAACCTAAAAATCTAATTTTGAGGGTAGAAAGAAAAACAAAAATCCTCAATTAAGTAAGTCACACAGCAGATTGCATATATTGGGTATGATTTTATGTTGTGTGACTTTTACATTAAAATAGATCAACACTAGCAACTTAGTCAATAATGATTATTACAAGAAACTTGCAATATCAGAACAAAACACTGCATTTTGCATTGTGCTTCTGCAAGTACCACTCCAGCATGTCAGCCAAAATATCAGAGAAATTACAGCAGATTTTCAGTCTAAATGCCAACATGAAATTGAGAGGAAGGCATTAGATTAAGGACTTTTTGAGTTAACCGTAACAACTGTCAAAAAAATGAGAAAAATCTGATTTCAAGATTCACAGGAAACCCTGGCAGATAAAAAGTGTCCCTGTGCCAGTTTCTCCAGTTTCCTCGAATTCACACAAACATAGGTCTAAAATTTTTCACTGTTTTACTGACACTGATTCTTTAAATCATGAGATTTCCTCCTTCTCTATCTTCTTCCTCTCCAGCCTACAAGTACTATGCAATTCAAGTTCAGGTACACCACACTCTATTTCACTTCACGTTTTCATGGAGCTAAGAGCCAAAACCGGGTTGTACTCTGGCTTATGAAGCTATGAAAGAGAAAAACCAATTTTTCTGGCCTATGTCCCAGCACACTGTCACAGGAGCAGACAAATAATTCCACAAATGTGTTCACTCTCAAAATAATTTAAATGGCTGACAGAGAAATTTAATCAAGGACTCCACCACAGTTTTATATCACTATTACTTTTACTACCACACCAGAGAGTCATTTGATTATGCCATGGAGAAACCCCAGTCCTAACCAATATAAGCTGATAGTGGAATTACAGAACGAACCTATGACTCTTGAAAATGCCCTCTTACAGGCAATTTTGGAAGTTATTAGCAAACATCACACTCCTACAGGCTTGTTGGACTCTGTGACTGCAGCACTAATCCAGTGATGTACCAGCTCCTCTTTTCACATCAATAACAAATGGATCAGGTAGAAGCAACTTCTAGACACGACCATTTGCCCTGCAGTAACTTAATTATACCAAAGCATGAATCACTGCAACTGCTTCTTGATTACTGTCCTGTGACAATCAGCAACCTGTTATCACACCCTGAGAGCTGTGCTCACAGTTCAACCAAGTCCTGACAAGGATATTGAGTGTCACTGGAGAGCTCAAGCATCCATGACTAAAGCAGGGATCTACACACTGCTGACTAGTGAAGCCACTGCAATTTGCCCTGAACAGCCGGGGTAGGGAAAGGTAAATGGTATTTCATGGCATTCTCTAGTACAAACTGTAATGAGATTACATTTTAAATTAACTGAATTATGCTAATCTGCACTGAGTGGCTTTGGAGTGACAGCTGGATGACTTTTCTTTTTTAATCCGAATAATACTGGTTTGTCTAAAAATTGTTCCTTTTTGAAATACAGCCTTAAGTCACCTTTTGCTCATCTGCCTAAAACATAGGCTCCTGAAGTTGTCATGTTTCAAAGTGGGAAACACCTTCTCTGACTAAAGTAAAACTGCTCAGGACTCAGAGCAAGCCAAGTGCTCCTGAACATAAACCCACTCCCCTCCTTTTTTCTTCCCAGCTTCACCATTACAGGAAGTTCCTTTTCCCCCAGGCAAGAAATAGGCAATCTGTGTTTGCAGATCTATTTATGTTTTTAAGGAACTAAAAAGTAAAACCTCCTTTGTTTTCTCTTGTACTGAGGACTCAACTGTATTTATAACTTCACTTTTCTCCACCACAATAACCCAGGATACTTATTTTGGTGTTTGGTTTATGATAGATTGCTCATTTGTCTACCACATGAACTAGCAGTTTTATGTATAAACAACAAGCACATTTGGAACAGTTGCTACTGCCTGACTGAGGGTTTGTTGGGTTTTTCTGTTTGCTTGTTCGGTTTTTTATTTCCCTAGATAGCAGGGAAGCAGGAAATAAAGTTTTCATTAAATGTGCACTGAAATTTAAGCAGGAACTTGTGCCACAGGCATATTGATATAATAGAAAAACTTAGCCCCTACGAGCATTAGTTCTTTCATATTGAGTGAAAGCAAGAAGGCCACTGACAAGCAAAAAGGACTCCTGTAAAACATCCAAGAAAAACAAGCAAGGATGTGGCTCAGGCATCTGTTGGACTCCTACCTTCACCATTCCACTGCTTCATGACAAAAGGAGAATAACACTCCAAACTCTGTGCACACTCATGCAATGGCAGGGAGTGAGTACCTTCCTGAATTAATTCCTAAATAACCACCTCTAAATGTTGGGAGTTGTTTTATTTCTCTAATCACAGGGGTAAATACAAACCTAACCCACTGTAAGTTGAAACACAAGCAGCTAATGGAAATAGGACCTAAACACATTTATATATTCAAACATAATTCCCACTGCCCCCAACTTTCTTTGCTTTAGCACCCTTAAAAAATCAACTGGAGTTCTGCAGACAGCACTGGCACAAGATTATAGTTTTGAATTTGAACAAACATGGGAGCTCTCTACTCATCATAGTTTCCTGCTTCTTCCAAAGTGTCTTCTTAGACCAATCTTGATCCACACCATTTAGTCCCACAACACAACAGGTAAATAGCATATCAAATGAATTTTTTACTCCAGTTATTTTAAAAATAGAGCACTGGAGTTAACTTTAATGAAGTATTTTGCATTTAATTAAGATGCTTTGTAGCAAATAAATCTGGAATACAGAAGACTGGAAACTTTTGCTGGCTACTGAGCACTATGTTTATGACCACAGCATAAATAATTTACAAATACTCAGTCAGCTACTTCTAGTATATACTCTTTACTGCAAGCAGTGTACAAAACCTACACAGTCATTCTCTGGAGTACATTTAAATAAACTGAGACAGCAGAAAAACCTCAGCTATTTTCACAGAGCAGCTCAGTCTATAGTGTCTTCTGAAGGAATCCATTATCTTCACCCTCAGTGTCTATCTCATCTCTCTCCTGCTGGGGTATTTTTACTGCACCTGCACACCTACCCTATGCTCTAATACAGCAGAGCTAAGATAGATCACTACTCCTCACACCACTTGATGTGACATTAAAACTTCAACCATCTTTTTACTGTTGCAAAAAGGCTGTACTTCAGGCCATCCTACACTCAAAACCTGAAAAATAAGGTAAACTACTCCCTATAAGCGTGCACCTAGTGAGGGTTGTTATGAAAAACAAGAAAGATTTTATGATATCCACGTACATTAACACATTATCTTCAAATGTAAAGACTTCAGTTAAAACAAGTATGTGTGAACTAATAGCAATTGATTCCCTAGGAGGCATTAAGCAAACCTGAGTGCAAATACTAATACAGGTTATGCATTCCCACAAGTTTTGTGCTTTCATAGCTGTTTCTTCAATTTCAGCTACTTCCAAACTGGAGAGCTTTGCCTTGTTCCTGAGGCTGAAATTTCACAGTGAGCCAATGCATTTTGGCTCACTTCCCAAGCCCATCACATAACCCTCCTCACCAGCCTTGGCTCAGCACCGGGAAACTGAGGGTTTACAAGCCTGGAGAAAACAATCCTGCAGCTCTTCCACAGTTCTCAAAGCCTTTTTATTCAGGAGCACTGCCTTCTTCTGGTATTTCCATCTGTTCATTGAAGCCCCTCTGACACCTGTCTCGAGCACTGCTCTTGCCAGGACTCTGCATCAAACACCACCTCCTTGATGTATTTCCCTTACCCTTACACACCTGAAGCACCCTGCTGAGGTGAGGCCACCCTGCTGTGGCATTAATTGCCATGAGCTGCACCTATGCAAGGCTTAAGCCTCTGACTCATGAGCTGGGATTATTCCTGGGAGGAGCACAGTGGCTTTTGACCAGAGCTGCTGCCTGTTCCAGCCAGCTCCAACATTTCTCCTCTTCCACCAGCTACAGCCCAGCTGCCCACAAAGCAGGGAATAACTGCTCCAGTGCACAAACCAGGGCAGGCAAGACAGAAAGAAATGGCTCCAGTTAAGTTTTCTTTCAATGCATCAGGCTGTAATATCTGAAAATAGCAATCACTGTATAAGCACAGAATGAAACAAGACTAAACCTAGACCGTAATGGATCAAACTGCAAAGCTCACCACAAATGGCTCACCAGAAGGTTTGCACAGCTGGTTAGTCACACACACTGTAAGTTCATAAAAAAAGGTATTCCTGACCTAAGGATCTTAAACTAGAAGTATATCTGTAAATTCAGCTGAAGGCAGTTAGTTACCTGAATGCTATAGCAGCATTAAATGGTTTTCTCAAGCTGGAATTAATATTTTGGAGACTAATATTTGGAAGATTAGGTGAAAAAAATTCAAAACAGAGCACTCAGAAACTGATATCTATAGAACTTGGCCCTAGAACTGCTCAGGTAATGAATCCCACCACTCTTTGAATTCAAAATATTTTCTTTTGTGTGTGGGGGGTTCTGTTTTGTACTTTCTTTGTTGCTTGTGCTTTTTTCCATTCTTGCCTTCCTTTTGCATGCTCTTTTATCTGTTTATTGTAATTTTGTTTACATTTCAGTCTCTAAGTAAAAGCTATTTCATCTACAGGTTTTACTAAGAACTTCCCATTCTCAAATATTAGCAGCATTAAATGACTTGGTATTGCTAGGATTATTTGATATAGCTGACAAGCCATTAAATGTCAAATACGTGGCACTGATACAGCATTTTCCTTACATCACTTACAGACAACTGTAGCTGTATCTAAAACACAAGCTGGTAAAAAAAAAAAAAAAATTCAAGCGTTACCTCCATAATGCTGACAGAGGAGAACAAAGAAAAAATTGAACTGTCTACACAAACAGCAGGTGCTCGTATCCCAAATCCTATTACAGCTGACATTTTCACACTGTTCTTCAAAGACCCCTGCAAACCTGAATGCTGTCTCTCCCACAGAGCCCCAGAGCTGGAGTCCAAGAGGATTACACAGGAGCTGGAATGGATAAGGCCTTGCAGGAATGCAAGCAGCCAAACTGGATGCAGCATTTCTTCCATGCAGAAGCATTAGTGTCGCTCAGGCAGAGATTTGAGTCGCCAACAGAAAAGAGACGAGAGAGCAGAAAGGCAGGATGGAGAACAAGAACGGCAGAGAGGTTCTGATACAAAAGTGATCCATGACAGCAAACTGGTCCAGTGCTCCCAAAAAGAATCAACAGCAGATGAAGGCATCTGTCCCCAGAGCATGAGTCTTTTAGCAGCCAGCATTGTATGAAGATGACTCAGCTGGCAGTAGGATTTCTCTCTCCTTTACAGACTTACATTAATATGCTCAAGCACTGTAGAAGAACCAAGTTACTAGGGAAGAATGAGCTGCTCTCCAAGAAATGCAGTATCTCAAACACTGAAGGGCTCTGTAGAGAAGCCCAGCGCAGAAGTGGCATGGTTTGTGTTATCCAGGAGGCCATACATCCTGCTTGGATAGTCCTCCTTCAATTCCCTGGAAACATTTTGTGCTTCTCTGAGTTACTCTAACCATTTCCAAACACTTGAAGAAAGACAGTATTTTCTTTTGATTTAAGAATCAAAACAATAGGCTCTTCCTCTGCAATGACATGTCTCGTGAATCATAAATAGGAAAAAAATCCTACTTGGATAAATGACACTGTAACCTCTATTTTCCCCCACCCCATGGTAAGTGAAGAAAACACATACCAATTTTTCATTTGCTCAAAACACTGAGCTTTGTCACAGTGTGAATCTGCATATGTTTAAACATCTGCTTTCGAAAAGAGCCAAATTCACAGCCTTGCAGAGAAACACAACTCTCCTGATGCATCTCTCCTGTCTCTCTCAATTATCCATTTTCAAGTGGATTCATTAAATATTCCTGCAAATACCAAGAACGATAAGTGGCAAATGGAAGATGACAGTCATTTCATGAAAGCAATTTATTACCTGAAAAGATTCATCCAGTATCTTTTCAGAGACAAGAAAACCTCAGTGTTCTGTTTTCTTCTGTGCCATTTTTATATTGGCACTCTTCACTTTTAAATCAGACTCATCTATTCCTTTCTTCCCAAGCATCCTCATCTTGCACATGTTCCCTTAATGAACTTTTAGCACAATCAGTGCTCAAGCCCCAGTAACAGTCAATATAAACCTAAGATGATTAAAAAAATATATAGCAATCACCAGGATTAACAGTACCATATGTTTTAGAACAGCAGACCACAGATAACTAGTTCAGAGCTTAAAAATCAAATTTCCTAGCCACAGCCTTTATCACCACAAACCCAAGGGCTAAATCCCTCTTCCCTTCTCCCAGTAAATACTACTTAGAATTCTGTACAATAAAATCTAGCACAGTCAAAGTTTCTTCTGTGTAATTCTGCTCGGTTGAAATGGTTATAAAACCTACCTTGTGCTCACTAAGAAAATGAAAAGATAGCACAAAAAAATTCATTTTTTTTACAGAAACATATATCCGCATTTAATGATATGTAGAAACATTAAGCATCAGTACACTTAACCCATCTTAAAGCAACAAATGCTATTCTAAAAAATGGGAAGAGTACATCTGTACATGTAGAAAAGTACTAACTTTCTGAAACTCAGATGAGAAAATTCAGTCCTGAAACAAGGTGATGTGTACTTGTTCAGCTTATCCAGATGCCTTATCTGGGATCATCAGAGTCTATGGAGTAAAAGACATTTTGCCCAGATTGTGTGAATCAAGAGGTTTTAACAATGATCAAACAGCACACTTGGAGACTTCATTTTCTGCCAACACACCTAGTTAACAGGGCCAATAGCTTTTGTAGGTTTTTTAGTGAAAGATTTCTTGCTAGTCAACTTTTTTCTCTCAAAAAAGGATGCTTACCAAGCAATTGCCAGCTATGCCACAAGAAGCAGAAGTACCTCAAAGTGGATCAAGGACAACTGTTAATGTAATCACGTAAGGTCATTATTTCAGCTGATGCTAAAGGTAGAAACTGATCTGCGGCTGCATCTTTGAAATTTAGAAGAATAAAAATGAAAAGAAAAGCAGCTTCTGGATGGTATTCATGCCCCTATTTGCCTCTGTCTCTGATGCAGCCCTTGTAAAGCATGTAGGCTCCCTACTCGACTGTATGCAGTACCACCAGAGAACAACTGGTTAGGCAGGAAAAAATGTTAGCAATTCCTGTCCATGCCACACTGGCACTTAACTGCCTCCCAATAAACCAGCACAGCATAAAGAAGGCTTGTACTGCTGGAGTTTCTATTTTTGAAATAACAGATAACAGCACAGTGCTTGGAAAAGAAGTGCATTAATGTCTACGTTACCACTCAAGCTGGCATTTGGCCATGTAGGTTTTCTGCAGTTCACCATTTCACAACATGGACACTTTCAGTTACAAGCTACTACTCTTTACTCCCCCAAAACACATTTTTCCTATTTAGCTATTCCGTTTTACAGTTCCAACAGATATGGTGTTTCCCTTTCTCCTAATACCATAAACCTTCCGAGAGAGAGGCAAAATAGAAATACGAAATGAGAATTTTTAAAAAATTTTAAGGAGGAAGTCTGGCCAGTTCTACAGTGAAGGACAGGAAAGAACATAATTCACATGGCCCAGAAACACCAGGAATAGTGGAAAGATGAAAAACAGAGTAACAGAAAACAAATGATGCCTACTAAATCCTCCTCTGCCCCCCAAAATTCCAGTAATTAAATGAGCTAAGTTTAAGCTAACACTGCTATCTTTATTTCACATTAACATGCAAATTAATGTATTAAAAAAAAAGAAAAAAAGAAAATTGTTGCCAAAGTCAACCAAAGAGAATAATAATCTTTAGTGCCATTTCTCCTGCTGCTGAAATGCAACAAATTTAGAAATACATCCAGGTAAGAAACATCCATGATACTTAGGGTTTATGTTCTTTATTATGAACATTAAAGCGAATTTTTGGATGGAAAGAGTAATTTCCTGAAATAATTGGAAGGTGCCAGATCCTATTTGTGTCAACAGTGTCTGTTCAATGCTCTACACAAAATGATCTACAGATCTTAGATGAGCTTTGACAGAAGGACATCCAGTTTAGAAGGGTGGGATATGTGGACCAGATTCCTTCATCTCAGGATAGAAAAGAACTCAATAAATCAAGGAGACTTTACAACCCACTCTCTCTCTACAAAACTCTAGGAACATTCATGATTTATGACAATATTATCTTTCAAGATCTATCAAAAATTCAGATCCAAATTATCTTCAAGTTTGTTCCATCACCTTCATTTTTTATTAATGCAAATACAAATCAGAACAATTTCTTTTTCTAAAAGCCAACTTTGTGCCTTGTATTCCTTTACAGATAGTAATTTCTGCATTACCAGATTGATTTTTCGTACAAATTTCAAAGAGAGGATAAAGAACTAATTGTACTGGGCCTATGCACAGCAGTCTTTAGAAGCGAACATCACATTACATGAATAATTAGCAAGAGTTCAGGGGAGAGGGCAGACAATTTTGCTGTCAGAGAAACAGAAGGTTGGAACTTGGCAGAGACAGAACAAGTCAAAGCCTTTTAGGCACACTGGACAGGCTTAAGGTTGAAACCTCACTTAATATCTTAAACTGCTGTAGTGACTCCTGAAAGAGTGCTGCTTCTTACATCAGAAAGTGCTGCCTGCAACACATGGTTAATTCCCAGGGCATTTATTAACCAGTGTGAGCAAAGGTTACACGTTCATTAACCCTACACATAAAAATAGCAAAACTGTATCTGAAATGTTACCCTGCCTCTTCCCACAGCTCTGGTCCTGTTACAGTGTATGATATTGGATGAGATGCTCGTACCCAGACTGAAACAGTAACTTTTTCTGTCACATTAACATACATTAAAATCCATGCTTTATCAGAAAAAGACAAGCTTTTTGCAGTGGGGAGCTACAACAAAATATACTACAAACAAAATGTGTAATACAACTTAAATAAGCAAGTTGAGGCACATTTCAGTTTTAGCAGAAGGAGGAAACTGACTGGCTCTTAAGTAGCTGCCTCAAGGTAAGAATTGTCCAGGGAACACCTCCAAGGTAAATATTACATGAAATTAGCGACTTCTTTCAAAAATAATCCAAAACAACACTTAAAACATACAAACACCTTTGTGAGAAATGAAGTTCTAAACAACAAATAGCATGTCAGAAAAGACTTTGTAAATTTGCCCTGGAGAACATGCTCCAAAACCAAGAGCATTTTCTTGAAAGATGCCACTTTCCCCAGGCTGTCCTACGACCAAAATCCTACTTAAATTCATCAGATGTCGGGAAGACCATACAGAGTTGGGACAATGATTAAGTTCTGCCCAAACTGGTCCAATACTTAAGGCAGCAAGTCAACTTCTCAAACTTTCCTTTAAAGTATAAATAGTTCTAGACACCATCTTGGTTATGAAGTATTGTTTGTATTGTTGTTGGCTTTTATATTTTGCATATTATTAAGGCTTGTAATATATTGTATAGTTTAATAATTAAGACAAAATGTCTTGTTTAATTTATTATAAAGATGCAACTATTAAGATGCATAGAATAATGCTAAAATAATCTGAACCTAATCTCAGTTTATCTCCACACTGGAAAAAAAAACAGCTGATTTTGCTTCTTTGCTGATGTTGAACACCATTTTTCCAGCTCTGTAAGGACATTCATAGCAAAGCTAACTAAAAGTTAGGAGGAATGTTTAGAAAGATTCCCTAATCTGAGCAAAACCCATTATAAACAACCTCATTAAAGGAGAAACATTTCAAGTCATACTACCAAAGGGTGCTTTCTTGAGAAATGTGTTGAAGTTGGCCTCAGACCTTTCAGATTTGTTGGCTCCCATTGTCCATTACTGCACAGTTCTGCTGCGTGCAGAAAGAAATGGCCATGCCATAGCACAAAGCTAAAATTAACTGGTCTAACATACCAGGATTTTAAGAAATGTGGCAGTATCCTGTAAAAAAAAAATTAAAAAGTATCTTAGAGCTTCTAGCTGGCACTGCATGCCTTGAGAAGGGTCACTTGCCAGACACTGAGCTATGCAGCTCAGTTAGCAGCATGCCTTGGCTGATAAATAAGGCTCCCATGAGTCAAAGTTCTTAAAGTAACATTTCTATACGTAAACAGGCTTTTAAATAAGGCACAGTAAAACTAATCTTCCTAAAAGCACAGCCCAAACTGTCTAATGTGACAATCAATTCCTAATCAAGCTGAAAATAGAATTTTCATCTTGAAGGTACACCTAAAAAGAACTCCAAGAGACTGTACCAACAAATAATATTACTGTCAGAACAGCATACATGAAGTTCTTCTAACAAATTTGCAATACAAAATAAAAACCAGAGGCAATACTTTGAGATTACCTCTCATTTAAATTTTTCCTTCTAGACTTTGAGGCAAGTATACTAACTTAAAACCTCATCTTCCACATCAACATCATTCTTCATTTGTTAACCCAGATGGAATTCCCCTTTTTGAAAGTTGAGAGGATACAGGTTTATTTCATGATTATAGGGATTTTCCCAAAGACATGTGTGTGCTTATCAAGAGACATGAAACCAAGGGTGGGAAGGTGGGTGGGCACTGCGCCAGATTCTGGGCTATTTATCCCAATTTTGTGCCTTTGTATTATTTGGTCTCATAGTCAGCAAATCCAACCACAATGTTTAATTCTAACAGGAGAACGTTTGTTCTGCAAAACTAACAAAGTGGTTAAAAACATAAAGATATGGATACAGACAATGCCAGAACAACTCTGTCATTATACAACTGACCTATGCCTGCACCTTTCCGTGATTGTCTGTGGGCAGCAGAGCTTAATGTGCAAATAACAGTAACCCATTTGTCTCAAATTAGCCCTTGGAATAAAGAATGCAAAGATGTTCCTCTGTCCTTAAGCTGACACTGTGGACTATTCATCCATCCCATTCTACATTCTTAGCCTCCAGTTAAAAGCATCTTTATTCCGCTGTGTTCATACAGCATTCCCTGGGTTTGCAATCCCACTTCTCCCATTGCTCCCAAAACCTGACACACTGAAAAAAACCACTGCCAACAAAACAAATACTCATTTTTAGTGAGGAATGAAACTGAGCCTCATCATCAGATGTCAGCCTGATCATGCAAGACCAGTGTAAGTCATTCATCTAAAAACTGGAAAGCAGGGCAGTCAAGATGAAGCAGCAGCAAATGGGTCACTGCAACTGCTTATTCAATTCACCAGTGCCCGTCTGCAGCAATCTCAATTATCCACCACCAACTGATACAGGAGATACTGTCTATTGGTTTGGTTTTGTATTTTAGGCCATACAAACCCAAGCTTTAAGAGTCAGACAAAAAACAATTCTTAATCACTTCATTTCAGACACCTAAGAGCCATCAACATTCAAAAACTGTAAAAAGATTTTTTCCTAGATTCAGTTCCTCATCTTGTACACAGGTGGCTTTAATTCCTCTCAAGTTCAGTGGCAACTGAAGCTATCTCCTAATCCACAGGAAAATATTTCTGATCTTCTTAGGGGCTACTTGGCAAAAGCAAGCCTGTATGTACACAAGTATGTTAGATACAACACATCTGCACCTTGTTTCATTACTCATTTCAACTGCTTCCAATGCAGCCTTGTAATTGATTTACATTTGTGAAGGAGGGCACAAATTATTCTTAGTTATTCATTAATTTTATTATCAGCTTTGGGAAAAAAACCAAACCCCTATGTTATTTGTTCATTTTCTTTACTAGTGCTGCATAATCTTGAGACTTGGCCTTAAAACCAACAGAAAATACAACTGTGGAACTTAAGAGCGGGTTTGGGGCAGGGATGAAAAGTGAGTATCATCACATTGGCACATCATATTAAAAGGAAATAGGAAATTCAGACCTTAGTCCCAGCAGTGAGGCTCTCAACAGCCAATACCTGGCACTGCCCTTGTACTAGTCTATCTCTATGTGAGGAAATATCGCAGGACCGAAAAACCCCAGAAAACTGGAAAGGACCTGTTTTCTGCATTCAGTATGGAAACAGAAATATCCATTTGCTGACTGTCAGTTTCTCCCACAAAGCCAGTTGCTGGCAGATAACCACTTGCATACCCTGAAACGGTTTCCACCTATCCATTCCCACAGCTACCTACAGTCCTGGACAGCACTGCTACTTTTTTTTCTTTTGTTCTTTTTACTTATGTTCACAAGTAACGAACCAGTGTAAACTTAGCCCAACACGTCAGAATGTTTCTAAGCAGCAGAGTAACACAGAACAAAGGGTGAATTTTGGAGGGTTTTTTTGGTTTTGAGGTTGTCATGGACTGGAGACTGACCCTGGCTTCAGAGCAAAGCCTTTGAGGTTCACACAGCCCAGCTCAAACTCCCCTGTCAAGAAAAAACTGAACAAATCTAAGAGCTACCAGCAACATGCACAGGTCAAACATCCATGGCAGAGCAACCTCAGCTCAGCCTCAAAAGGTGACGTTCTGTATCTAGAGAGAAAGAGAAAAAGCTGCCTTTCCAGTGCACTTCATGCAATTTAGAGCTAAAAAGCAGACAGTTACTTCAGCATGGAGGGTTTAACAATATGTTCCTCTAGGAATCTTTTATGTTCAATGCTCTGATGATGTTGAGAACCAGGTCCTACAACCTTTGTACATCAGGGTAAACCAATATCTCCAGTTCAGGCAGTTGAATTTCAGGACTATCCACACTCAGGAGAGCACGTACTGTTAGCCAAAGGCTCTTTGGCAACTTATTTTTCTTCCCAAATAACACCAGTTGCAAAACATTTTTGACAGTGAAAAGTTTCCTTTTTTTTTCCTTTTTAAACAAGCTTTGATCTTGTAGTCCTGACAGAAGCAGGGAAATATTTAACAAAACTACTTTTACTTCAGTGACTAAAAGACGTAATACAACACCAAAGCTCAGTAAACATTTTGAATAACTTTGAACATCAGAGCACCTGTTTTGAACAGTTGTTGGTATTTGTCCCAGAGACGCTCATCATCTGAATTAATCTCTGCTCATTGCATAGACGACAACAGCAGAGGATTGTGTATGCATCTATTTTTGCTCAAAGTTATATGCAGTCTTTCTTGAAGTATTGACCATGGCAAGTAGAATAAATTAAGTTTTAGAGGATAGTAGCTTTAAACAATCCTGTGGAGACATTGCAACAACATTACTGAAAAGCTGGTATGACTGAATAATCTACCAGGTGATGTTCCATGAAGAAAGGAAACTATTACTCCAGGACTATTAATTGTGACTCTGCCAAGCACTGCCTTTTGTCATGTCAGGATTTAGTTGGTAACTTTTGATAAAAACCTTTAAACATCCAATCTAAAGAATCTGGCTTAGATCATGCACAAAATATGATGCTAGTGAAAGAAGATTCTGTTACAAAGGAAATTAAAAAGTAGAAATTGACTATTTTGATTAGGCAAGGTAAAAAAGCCCTGATACTGTTATTCACCTGGAAAGCTATAAGCACCTCATCACATAAGAATGGACACAAACTAAACTGACACAACCTCAGAAGATTAGTTATCACTCTGGCCTAATCCAATTAGGTGTGTTTCCTGATTTTACTCAATGTAAAACTTCTCCACCAGCTCCTACACAGGAAACAGCAATAATCTCCTGATAGTCAGCACCACAAATAATAAAATTCCTGCATAATAGAATGTTTAAATAGTTTTTTTAAACTATTTTGCCAAATTTAATGTTAAAAAACGCACATCAAACCTTTTATCTGCTACCCAGTGATCAAAAGCCTGTGGATTTTACTATACCATTTCACAATTCAGTTCCTTCCATCACACTGTACTGACCAAGAAGCATAAGGAAAACTAAAAGTGAATCAACGCTCCCCTATGGATTGAAAGACAAATTTAAATGCACCTTTTTTGAGAATGAAGGATTTAAACATTACAATAACATCTATAATTTATTAAAAGCTTAAAAAACCACTAGTTTATATTGTACACCGTGAAAAACAAATTAAGCTGCATCTTTTTAAATGCAACAAGAACAGCTTTTCTTCTATTTATTAATTACATTTTCTTCACCTCCTTTCAAGGTCCCAAAGACAGACTAACAGGTTCTGCTCTTTGATACTTTACTACAGAAGCAGAGGGAGTGAGGCAGTGCCTTCTTTCTTTTGACTGGGATTTTAAAACACTTCACCAACCTTCTCCAAATTTTTATGGAACATACAAATTGATTTTAATATAAATAGCGTGTGATTGACAAAGCAGCCACGGTTTTGTGCTTGTGCACTGAACCCAAGCCCTACATGTGCATCCTGTTTTTAAGTACTGTACATTGTCTTAATGTAAAAGTGTTAGAAAGTTCAAACTTCCCATGTGGGATTCAGGAAAGGGGGGGAAGAGGAGGACAATCAAGTCATTTTGCACAGATGTTGCATTAAGACAATCAGATATTAGGATAAGACACATCTGAACAAAAAGCAGCAACTCAAAACCCCATGGACAATGAGAGAAGACAGTCTGATACACATTCTATTCAATTTGGTTCTGATTTTGAAACAAACAGAACAAAATCATCTCAATCTGCCTAAAATAAAACACTTATAAAAAATATGACCTGTAGCAATAAGACAGAAAATTATTTCTGAGAAACATTGAGATACCAGATGAAAATTAATGAAGTGGAAAAAAATGCATATAAAAGACCAAATTAATCACTGATCAATACTTAATACTGGAATAAAAACAACCAATGCTACAATTACAGCCTCTGAAGAAAAATCTATAAAGATTCATTACAAGAGAATAAAATGGTATGTCAACATCTTTACTGGGTTGAAAGACAGAATTCAAAATTAGTAACTAGTAAAATTATCCTTTAAGATACAATTTATTCATGAGAAGAAATACTAAATTCTTTTAAATTAAGGAAAATAAGTTTCCTTTACAAAGACTAAAAGAATGGAGAATAGTTGAAACTGATTTTCCAAAGACAGGCTGATAATTGAAACTGAATCAAAGAATTTAATGATTTTGTTTTTTCATCCACTGTTTTCAGATAGTTTTATAACCATTGATCATGTAAGGTTTGATTCCTAAGTGTTTATGTGATAGCAAGATCCTTGTTTCAGGACCCTGAAAGAATACAGTCAGAATCTGCAACATGATGGCAAAATGAACTGATGCCTTGTATAGGCTGACCTAGAACAGAGGCTAGACAGAGTTAAAGGATAAAGTAGGGATTTATTAAAAGGCCTTAATGGATACACCTTAGGTAGTACAAGAGCCTGGCCACAGCTACACCCAAGATGAACCCAAAATGGTCACAAAATGGACGACCACTCATGGAGTCTCACACTTTTATAGGTTTTGCTCCACTCGCATATTGGAATTACTTGTCCAATTACAGCTTTAGCTTATGAAGTTCCATCCTCCTTGTTTTTCTCTCTTCAGTTCACCATTGTTTATACTTTTTGGGCCCAGAGCCTGTAACAGTTGTCCTTGGTCTCAAGTTGGAAAAGGTTTGTTTTGTCTACCTACCCTGTGAAGAGAACTTGCTAACACTTAATATGAAGCTCAGAGTTACACACTAAAGCAGCACAGAAGGTGAAAAATATGAAAGCTAAAACTTGAGGCATCACTGCCAGCTCACCATAGTTTCTAAAATGTGACAGCTTTCTCCAAGCACAGGGTTAATTCCCACCTTTCTCAAGGCAACTTGCAAAACACACCAATAAATTAATGACTGCTAAGTATCAGTGGAACTTTAGAGGCACAGTTTAAAAGGAAGAGTCTCAGACTTCCAACATTTTAATGATTCCTTTCTGCTGCCAGGTGGAACGTCTGGTGGATTCAGAAGAGCAACAGCTTCCCACGGAACTTAGCACAGATGACTAAATGCTTTTGATGGCACAGTGAACCTCTATTTTAAGACTTCACTTTTAACTTTGCATTACAGTTCACTACCATATGACTGGAGGCCAAACGCCAGGAATTTGCATTAAGAATGAAAGCATACACAATCTCCTGGAGCTACTGAGGAACTGCTGCAGCAGGAATGCTATAACATGACATTTTACCTCAAGAGGCATACTTGTATTTCTGCTGCAGAATATTTCACTAATTGTGAGCCACTTGGATTGAGGACTAGCAAATGATCAGTCTTGTGAAGTTCACACTGTTACTTGGAGAATTCATCAGCAGAAAGGCTAAGGCTTCAGCTCATAGCTGTTACAGTAATCTGTTAATATAATTGATTAGCTTTCTATTGAAGCTTACACTTTAGAGTGACCAATTTCTTTACTAGGCACTTAAATTACTGCCATAAAATCACAAAATTGTTAACATTGGAAAAGGCTTCAAAGAGCATTGAGTCCAACCATCAACTCAGCACAATCATGTTCACCACTAAAGCACATCCCCAAGTGCCACATTCACATGCCCTTTGAACTATTCCAAGCCTGGTGATGCCATCACTTCCCTGGGCACCCAATTCCAATGGCTTTTGGCTCCCAAAAATGTAACCAATGCTAACTACTTTAACTGTACCCTCAAGGTACACTAAAATGCGGAATTAACGAACATGGCAAAGTAAGAGCCGGGAAACTTCAATCCCTCAATTTAAGGTGGAAAGCAGAGACTAGATCTTGTATAAACCACTAAAGGAACATTAATGGAAACCCGTCCAGTGCATTTATTGAAGAAGCCTGATCCTCTCAGAGCAAGCTGGGCATGTGTTGGCATCACCTACTGGGTCAGGTTTCTTGAAAGATTTAAGTGAAGGATTCCTGGGCCTGTGTAGAACGTAACCATATACTAAATGCCTGTCAGGGCAGAAGAAGCACCTCCAGGCAGATGTGAAAGCACTTTTTCAGAGCTTAAGAAGGTTTAAATAAAACAGTATCATCAACTAAACATCAAGTGAAAGAGAGAAAACACAGCAACTGAAGGACAAACGTTACCTAGGCTTGGTTTAGATGTGGCACTTTTCCTCCCTTGAATCTTATTTACATCACCCATATGTGCTGTAGTGGCACTTAATAATTCATTATGCATACACCATATCAAAATCACTTCTTTATATAAGACCACGTTATTTATAGTCAAGGAAACAAATCTTTTTTAAGGTCCTGGAAAACAAGCCCAGAATCTGGTTTGCTCACCAAGCAGACAGAACACATGCTATGGAAGGGTAACTTCTCTCTACACCTTTCTCCCCCCACTTTTTGCTTGACTTAGGAAGAGCAATGTCAAAAGGCATTTGGACTCCACAACTAACCAATCCCTGGATTCTTGCAAAGCCAATTATCTAAATTAGTAACAACTCCTGTCACTATTTCTGAAGCTGGCATGTATCCCCAAGATAGACATTAAATACGCATTTCATGCAAGCCAAGTTTGTCTATTAGTGCCAGAGCCAAGAACTGAAAACGTTCTTTTCTCTTGGCCTACTACAATTTAAGCTTTTTAAAGCTCTTTGTTTCAGGACATGTTCTGTGAGGTCATACTTTAAGAACCACTTATGCAACAGCAAAAGGAGCTCATGGTTTTTGTGGACAGAAGCGAGAGGCCCAGGGATGGCCATCAGTTGTAGCAAGGAGCCAGAGCCAGCAGCACTGCTCAGGATTTTCTAGAGGCCAAGGGCTCTCTGTTTCCACTCACCATGCTGCCTCTTGCCAGAGCCTTCTCACTGTTGCTCCATCCCTTTGGATGCCACATACTCTGGCATCTCCTGGCAGAAACCCCAGCTCTACTTCCAGATGTCAACACTTTTTCCTTCCAACCCACTACCATAAGCATTGGATAACAGTTGTTTGGAGGCCAAAAGAGAAAGACATCTAGGTTGCAGGAGCTTTCACGAAACCCCAAACACGTCACACAACACCAACAGTTTCCAGGTAAGCCCCAGCCAAGGCTACTGCCAAAGTCAGTCAGAGCTTTGGCTCACCTGGGTTACCTCTAAGTGCAGACAGTGGCAGGCAAGTCTCCAACAACAGGTTTATTGCAACCTGCAAGCTCAAACTGCAACCAGTGCAATATGTCCTACTCAAGATAGAGATTTTCAATGGTGAAGCAATGGCTAACACAAATTACAGCTGAATAATCCTCTAAATCTAGAAAAAGCCAAAGGATGAAGGTCTGCCCATCATTTTAGCAAATGAAGCCACCCAGCCACACTGTTGCTGTTCATGGAACATCTGGTGAGGCCACCAAAGTAACTGAAACTATTTACAAACCCTCCCCTTCCACTCAGCAAGGTTAACCGTGCAGACTTACCAGGATTAAAGGGAGATACAGAAATACCTTGTCCCCAGTATCCATTTACCTTGTCCTGAGGGCCTGCCAGGCTGCATCAATGTCTGCATACAGGTTTTTCTCAGAGGGCTTGCCGGTGCTCACCCCGTAGCCAGAGTAGTCATAGGAGAAGACGTTGCAGTTGATGCGGGAGCCAAGGCCAATGTAGAAGCTGCACATCTGGCCCAGGTCCACAGCATTGCCGTGCGAGAAGAGCAGCGTGTACCGGCCAGTGGGGGCACAGCGAACGAACATGCAGCCCAGCCTGTTATCTCGGGCCGTGCGGGAGAAGAACACTTCCACGGCATCCAGTTCCCGCTGGGAATACTGCCAGTCGGCCCGCTCGCTCAGGTGCAGGCTGCAGGTGCCCGATCCCGTGGGGGTGCTCGCCCCGGCCGCCGCCCCGGGCTCCTGCTGCTGCTCGGGCTGCAGCACGGTGTAGGTGGGCTCCGGGGGCAGGAAGGCGAGCTTGGCGGCGATGCGGCTGGGGCAGGGCGGGCAGCAGAACAGCCAGCACAGCTCGCCCAGAGAGAAACCGTTCATTCTGGGGCCTTGTTCTGGCATCAGAGACGCCGGAGAAAAGCTAAACCTCTCCTGGAAAGAAGTCACACGGAACCGACCCAGAGCCCTCCTCCGACGCGACCTGCCGCCTTCCTGCGAGGCCACCAGCCGCCCTCCCAGAACGCAAACAATGGCAACCTTGGAAGAACTACAGTTCAGCAACAGCAATGCAGCTCTTCAAAGCCTGGAAACTGCTTATACAAACCAAAACCACAACCCCACGAAATATAGATGGGCTACAACCAGCCCTCAGCCCCCCTCCACAACTAACGCTACAGCAAATGCAACTCTCTAAAACGCGACCCTAGACCCCCCTCACAGCACATGAGCCACACGTACACATTTACAAAATTAATTCCCCGATGCCACGACTCAGTGCGGCGCTCCAGCCCCGGAGCCGGCCCCCCGCAGGGAACATGCAGGATCCAGGGAAGCGCCTTCCCGCACACACCGCACCACGCGCGGCTCCGCCCGCTCCGCCCCGGCCCCCGGGACGCCCCGCAAGGCAGCGAGGGGCCCCCGCAGCGCGGCGGCGCGCGCAGGGGCCATTTCGCGCCCTCTGAGGGGTCTGTGAGGGGACCCCCGGCTCGGGTCACCCTGAGCGGGCACAGCTGGGGTAGTGCCAGCGCTCGGNACAGCACATGAGCCACACGTACACATTTACAAAATTAATTCCCCGATGCCACGACTCAGTGCGGCGCTCCAGCCCCGGAGCCGGCCCCCCGCAGGGAACATGCAGGATCCAGGGAAGCGCCTTCCCGCACACACCGCACCACGCGCGGCTCCGCCCGCTCCGCCCCGGCCCCCGGGACGCCCCGCAAGGCAGCGAGGGGCCCCCGCAGCGCCACCGCCCCCGGCCCGGCCCCGGCAGCGCCCGCGGGAGGAGGAAGATGAGAAGGAAGAGGAGCACGAGGAGCAGGATGAGAAGGGTCCAAGGGGAAGGCAAGGTCGAGGCTCAGCCGCGCGCGGCCGCGGGCAGGGCCATGCCGGCTGCGGCGCGCAGGCAGGAGCGGGCAGCGGCCATGTCCCGGCTCTCCCTCCGCGCCGCCGCANGGCGGGCCGGGTGAGGGGCTCCCGTGGCCCTGAGCATCGCTCTTCGAATCGCCCAAGTTGTGCAGCAGTGCCAATGGAGCTGCTCCTCCGCAGTGCCCAGCGCTCCGCTCCCCGGCTGCCGAGCGAGCTGTGCGCCCAGCTCAAAAGCTCTGGAGGATCTCTGGATTTGCCGGCAGTTTCAAGAGATACCACGGAAAGTTTAAAATGGTGCAATTGCAGAAGCCTCATTTCCTTAGAAAATGAGGGTAATGATCCGTATCCCAAATAATTCATTGAATAAATTAGCAAATTGCTTAGAGCATGTGGCAGACCCCATGGGTAAGTGGTACTGCATCTCCAATGCATGCTTCGACCCTGAGAGCAGAGTGCAAAGATTGTGGGGAAATGATCTTTATGTGTAACATTCTGTTGGTAACACAGGCTATAATTACATCCCTTAATTAACCAGCATTGCATGCTTACTGAAAAAAAGTCACATAGCTGAAGTGAAAATATAAGGAAAATTACACCTGTGCAACTGCACTTACCCTGCAATTCTTGTAACCAGTGTCCTGACTTGAGATATGGTGAGCATGTTCACCCCTTTGTGTTGCTCTCCTACTGTTTGGCCGTTACGCTATGTGCTACTTATGAGGAACAAAGATTCAAAACCTCAGGAACTGGGGTCATTCCGTAAGTTACAAACCCGAGATGCCCTTCCCTTTCATTTTTGTTGGGTAGCACTTACCAACTCTAAGAAAACTCAGTTCAAAACCTGTGTCCAAAAAGTTGGTCATATGTGATACTCCTTTGTCTTTGGAACTGGAACGTCAAAAATGAGCTCAGCCCCCATCCACAGCAGTCTTTAGTTTTGCTAACAATGGGAATTTTAGAAATGCTAAAATCAGCCAGCAATAATTGTGTCTATGCTGACTGTTAAGTGAGAAAATGAAAGGGAGAAATGTGTTATCTCCATCCAGCTTGAACTTGTGGCCTCTGGCATGGAGAGGATGTTCCTCTAGAGGACAGAGAATACCCAGTTAATTACACATGTCCCAGGCATGTCCCACTGGGAGGGTGACAGGGTCCAGAGATCAGGCAGGACAATGAAACATGTCCCACCTACTTGATACTCGGTTCCTTTGGGTGGCAGAGACAGCCAAGGCAGCCGTGTGTGGGTCAGGAAATGATGAAAGGGACTCCTACTCCACAGAGTGTGATAGGAGAACACAGAGTAGATAAATGAGGGACCCTGTGAAATTCCTTGAGGATGACAAACACCCTCAAGCTCCACCTCAGCTGTTACAAGAGACACTATTGATAATCTGTGGGAAGACTGATACAACCCTGAGAAAAGGCTGAATGTACCCTGAGAAGTGATTTGGCTGAGGAGAGCTATGAAGAGCCTGTCTAGAGTAGTGCTGCCACTACTTGGCCCTCTCCCTGCACACACACTGAAACTAAGATAAGAGCTGGAATCTGGGCATCAGCACCAACTGAAACTAACATTTCTCAGAACCCTTTCAAAGGCTGTATGATTTGCCCAGAGCCAGACAGCAGAAGTTGTTACATTGTAAGTAGATTGCTACTCCAAAGACTAGGCAATTAAAAAGACAATATTTCCCGTGCACCTTTCCTTAGGTCATGTTTGCAGTAGTGAAATTAAATAATTAAATGTCCTCTTTGAATCAAAGGGGAAGTGTTATGAATTTGTTCCTTGAGCTAACAGGCTGTGCAAACCACATTTACTACCAGCCTTTAAGTAATTTTTGATGGACCTAGAAAGATGCCTCAGGTGAACAGGGAAGATCTTCAAATAGCTACCAGAAAGGCAAATACAATAAACAGAACACACTGTAGTTAGTTATGTCTTGATTATTTCCATGTCCTGTAGCCTCACTATGCCTGTTGCAAGGGCAGAGCACTTCGCCCCACACTTCCTTTTCCTGAACACTGGCTAGACAAAAGAATAGGCCAGAAGACAGTGAGACTGAAGCCAAAGAAGACACCTGGCAGCAGCTCTGTGAAGACTATGTATCCTAAACATTAACCATGCCTGACTTCCTGCTGCCGCTGGCCGACTGCGAGGCTGTTACAGCTGGATAAACTGTCCACATCTCATACCTGCACACCTGCAACTACTGTCTGCTTCAGAACTGGTTACAAACACCACACTCAGACCAGGAAGTTCCTCAAAGCATTTTGCTTATTTCCTGGACAAATAGTGTATGAAGAGTGCAAGTATTATTTCTTACTGCTCATGTAATTTAGCAACTGCATCCCAGGCCTGTTCTAGGATATGTTAAAGCAGTAGCAGCACTGATAAGCAATGGCTGTCAGCTGAAACACAAGGCAAGAAATCACACTGCAATCTACCAAACTGGGGTGCAGGGCAAATAATGAAGCACTATTAATGAGCATACATGGCTGTGTTCTCATCAGCCATGTCACTGTCAAGTTCTTTGCAGTTTCTGGACAAAGGTGTGCTTGAAGGAAGTATTTAAAATAGAAAAAACAATTTGCTTTGGGAATGGAAGAAGACCCTCTCAAACACAAGAGAACCAAATGTGTGGGAGGTGGTGTGTCTGGAAAAGAATGAATGGGCAACAAAGGGTGGTGTCAAGAACTTACTGGAGACATACCACTGTGGTGCTAGTGGAAAGATCATAGAATCAGAGAGCCATTTAGGCTGGAAAAGACCTTTAAGATCACAGAGTCCAACCATTAACCCAGGACTGCCAAGACTATCCCTAAAACATGTCCCTTAATGCCATGTCTACACATCTACTAAATACCTCCAAGGGTGGTGACTGAACCACTTCCCTGGGCAGTCTGTCTCAGTGCTTGACAACCCAACCTCAGCGAAGAAATTTTTTCTAATATCCAGTCTGAACTCCTGGTGCAACTTGAGGCCATTTCCTCTTGTCCTATCACTTGTTAGTTGGAAGAAGAGGCCAACCCCCACCCGGCTACAACCTCCTGTCAGATAGCTGTAGAGAACAATAAGGTCTCTCCTGAACCTCCTTTTCTCCGGGCTCTGGTATCTGTATAGCCAAAACTTGAAGATACAACACCTAAATTAATCATCCAGGGTAAGCAACCTAAGTATGGCCTTTGGTAGATGGCCCATACTTATGTTTTTTCTGTTGGGTGTATCCTTCCCTAAATTGTGCCAGCGGAAAGAACTTGGATTACTTATTTCTCTTTGTGCACCTGAGCGAGACTGTAGTAATTTTCTGCCACATAAACCCAAGCAGCATTAAACTTACAGGTCTATATGGACAAAAATGTATCAATTACTTTACCAGAATGGATAAAAAAGGGAAAAATAGAAAACACATGGAGCTTGAATGATCAATTTCTTCAGAAATATGAGTCTAAGACAAATGACACTCTTCAGGGTTTAAAACAGCTTTCTTCTAGGTCTGCAGGGTTTTAGTCAAGACTCAGCTATCCTCAGATTTGCTGTGAATACAGTATGAGAAGAATGTGGAAAGGAAAACAAAGATGTACAAGCATCAAAACTTACGGGAGGGATGGTGGGGGGAGGGAGAAGTGGCAGCTATGTGATAATATACAATGAGGGTTTAGAGTCTTGATTTGCAGTGACTGCACTTTATGCCTGTCACTGGCAAATTGACATTTTAAAGATATGTTCTTGACTGCTTTTTCATGTCAGTATCTTTGTTCAGGCTATATCTAGGCTGATGAAAGGAATTTCAATTAAGGATGAAATCTTTTTCATACTGTATTGAAATGCACAGGGTGGGAGCAGAGGGAGAATGGAGCAATGAAAGCTCTATAGAGAGTTCTTTAAGGCATCTTGCTGACACAGGACAAGATAGTTTAGGAATGCCTGGGGCAGTGCACTCTGTAGTGGTTTACTGTGCCTTTACAAAGAAACAGTGTGCATTCACCTTAGTGCCTACTGCCTGAGGCCATATATCATTCAAACCGGGGACTAAGGGTTTAATAAATCCCGATCTAGTTTAGTTCTCAACGGAATAGCAGTTTGGAGTCATTCAAGAGTGGCAGGGAGGGTGGCCACATAACACGGCAGGAAAAGGCTGATTTTCACCCTCTGTGTGTAAGCAGTATCCTGGGACATGAAAGGGGTTATAAATCTGCATAGTGAAAGCCTTAGGGAAAAACAGTAAAACATGGATACGACATGAGAGTCATGAGAGACATGAGTTCATGAGAGAGAGAGAGGAAAAAAAGAGAAAGACAATAGAAAACTGAGAGCGGGGGGGAAAAACATAATACTAATTGTACAAAACCACATCAAACCCACTTTATCCACCTACCTTGCAATTGCCTAATATTTGTGGGGAAAGACAAATTAGCCCCCACTGAGCACTTTCAGAGAGATGTATTTCTCTTTGCATGTTTGTCCTTTTCCACCATTTTTCCAGCCTATGTCATAGTGAGAATTTTTAGTTTGCTGATATATGCAGAATGCTCACCCAGCCCTTCCAGCTGGGCTCCAGCTGTTGTGGTGACCTTCCGAGAGCAGCTGATCCACACTCCACTCCCACCCGTGCATTCAGAGTGGATGTAACGAGTGCATCCAAAAGGCTCCTTAGGACCTCTACATGTACCTGTCAGTAGTGATTTCACTCAGGTCTGAATCTAGGCATTGAGGTGTTACTGCTCAACAAAATCTGGACAGAGGCAGAGCTCTGTGTCACTGTGGCCAGACCCATAAGCAAGCTATCAATCAGAAGTCAGTTTGTGTATGTCTACAGCACTACAGAGTCATTAATGTGGCTGAGGCATAGCCATACATTTCATTCACTACAATAATTCATTGATTAAGATGATCTGATTTATCAGCAAGAGCCAGAATGGCTGTTCACATGGTTTACCCGTGTCCAGTTATTCAGGGCTGAGGCTGTCATATATGAAATCCTGATCTGAGCATTTGCATACAACTGCCAAATCCCATGTATGTTAAAGGAACTGAAGTGGAAAACTGCCAAATTCTCCTGCTATAATGTGGGAGCTCTGATGGTGTATCACACTGTTCCCTGAAAAAATTTAAAACGACACCAAATGGTTTTTATATTTCCCCACTTTCCAGAAATCATCAGAAAACATATGCTTCATTTCATCATAAACCTCCGAGGCATTTTCAAGGTCAGTGGAAATGGAATTCAGGCTCCCATTCATGAGTACTGGTCATGTAATTAAAATAGAAAAACATATTTTGGCTTCTGCATGCTACTGTGTGTCAGAAATCAGCAATGCTTTCTTGAAGCATGTGGACTCTTCCAGCTGCGTGTCAATCTTCACATCCAAAGTCTGAACCATATTCTTCAGCTGGAATAAATCTATGATAATCAGCTTGAATTTAATTTTTAAAAAGCACAAGCACAGTAGGGTCAATGGTGATTATTTAAAATCTGTGGAGATCTATTGATTTTTTTTTCTTTCCAAAATCACTTAAACTTGGTTTTCTGAAATCATACAAACCAAAACCACCATTAATCTGAGGCCATTCCTCGACTTCCTGCGAGATGTAAATTTGAAAAGCAGGTCACATGTTTTCACCTGAAACATGCATTTGAGACTGAAAACCAGAAATCCCAACTCTCAAGCATTACCTACTCCTCCCTTCCTTCTCTTTAAGCTCTTATCTCCCCTATTCTCCCTAGAAATCCTGGATAAAGCCTGTTCTGTTAACATGCTTTTATCAGTGCATGAGGAAGCAGAAAACTGAACTGTGGAGTATATTCCCTCTTTGGTGGTGCTGCTGGGGGTTACCTTACCAGTCACTAGATGCTGGTGGTACTTTTTGCCTTCTATGGCAACAACAGCACAGCATCAAGAACTGCTGCCTGTCCCAAGCATGATCTTCGATTTTGTGGCACTCATCTGGAATTCTCCACCCTGATGTTCTGAAAGCAAATAGGAAAAACTTCGAACAGATATCCTGTCACAACGAATCTGGAGGGAAGAGGTGAAGTGACCAAAACTTCTGCAGTAAACCAGTGTCTACTCCACATGCAGCACTGGCTGAGTGGGTTGGGTACGTGGGGCCAGTGGAAGAAGCAGGGTTAGAGACAGATGAGCAGAGATGCTCCTCTCTGTGAAAAGAGTGGTAGGAGGCAGCAGAAATGACACATTCTGGCTTCAGTCCTCACCAACTGCCTACAACTATTACCATTACTTAAAACCAAATATTTTTCCTTTTAGCTCAAGGACAAATTCTGAGAAGAGAAGAAGGGGAGACAGTAAGCCGAGAGTCCTCTGTGCTGTCTCATTTTGTGGGCAAACTCAATTTCTCCACATTGCCTTTAATCACTGTGGTTTCAAAAGGTCAGACCCTGATGTCCATAGTCTAGGGGAAATTTCCTGGAGAAGTCTTCTATGTTTGGTCCCTAATGTCTAAAAAAGTAGTACAATTACATCCAAGCACAGAAGCCCACCACTACCTTTCCCACAATCAACCTTAAGAATAATTGCTTTTCCTCTTTACTGCAGCTATTTACATATTTATCATTGCTTCTATTCTGTAATTTCTTCAGATTATTGCAGTTCCTTCTACTTTTTCCTTCTTCAGTTTCTGAGTCATTCTTGTTCTTCATCTCTCTCAAGCTGACCCACAACTATTCTCAAATGCTGCAGGCTGGATATGGTATCCAACTGTGGCCTTACTCACGGTGAGTAGAATAGTAGGATGAGCTCACAGCTTGTAGACTGCACTGTCATTGATCTACCCCGTATGATGTTTGCCTTTTTTTTCTTTTTTTAAGTAAGAGCTGCATGACACTGCTGGTTCCCATTGAGCCTGCAGTTCTCTCTCCCATACCCTTTCAGCTGACTCCTGCTTACTCTGTTAGCTCTTTACTCCATTTCTTTGCAATTGATTACTCCTACCAACACATAGACCATGACAGTTGTCCTTATCAGGTTGCAGTTACCCACTTCTAACACAATCAACACACTGGGCACCTGCAGAGCTGCAAACAAACACAGCACTGAGCACAGAGCCTTGGTCAGGTCAGCACAGCCTTTTTAGGAAGCACTTAATATTCTTATTTTCAGACCCCTTCTTGTCTACAGAGGACAAATGCTGCCATGGCTGTTGACCAGCCAGGATGACTGAGGTTTCCCTGGGAGCCCCTTACGCTGCCATGGGTGGGCAACTGCTGTGAGGCAAAGTGCCAGCCTTAGCCCAATCCATATCCCATGAGGCAGCCCTCTGCTCCTGAGCTTTGAAACATGACAGGCAGGAGCAAATATCACATTTCTCCTAGGAGAACATTTATTTTCTTTTTGACTCACATACCTGAAAATAAAACACAAACCATAAAAACTATTTGATGAAAAAACAACTGTTTTTCCTTTTTTTGCTGAACCTGTGATGCAACATCTGCTGATACATATGGGGCACTTCAGGGTATAGTGCTTACTCAAAAGATAGTTTTTTCTGACACGTATAAAGCTTTCCACAGATTTGTTGCCCATCTTCCAAAATCTCACACTGTTTTATATGTGATTACCAGACTGTACACATGTGAGCACTGGCAATACAGAACAAGCCTCTGTTCTTCATACCTTTGTCTGACAGGGGTGTAAACACTGTGCTGCTAATCACTTTGACTGCAGGAGTCTGGGTATGTAAGTACAAAAAGACTCATTACTTACTGGTGAAGCAGCAGTAACGAAATCCAGTACCAGTGACGTGGAGGCTAGACCCAAAAAGAGAATAATCCAAGCTACTGTGATAGCAGATTGATGTTAAGTAAGTGATTAGAGAAGGAAAAATGAATGAAAAAGGAAAGAGATGTAAACCAGCTTAATAGTTATTTTGTATCTTCTTACCAAATATATCTTATTACTGTTCTGTTACTGCTGCTTTTAAATCTCTGCTAAACAAAATGTATCAGATATGGAGAGCTATGACATTTTCCTTCAGGGTTACAACCCTGGTGGTTCTGCCAAGCTCAGCTTATTGCACGAACCTGCCAGGATGCTAAATAGCTAATGAGGTAACAACAAGTACATTTATAAGAAAAAAAATGGTAGATGGTCAGTTCCTTTTGGTTGAAGTCTCGAGGTTTAAGAATTAACACTAAGGTACTGATAAAATACATGGTAATTTTCTGAGGAAAGATTAGAGGCTCGTGCTGAAGATAAAACCCCCAAAGCATATGTTTCCCTGCCTGGGCTTTCATGTATTAATCCTATATGGATTGATGGTGTAATTAGAACAATTCTGTGGCAGTCACAATTTGATGAGCACTATCCTATAGCTAAGCTCACATTCCTTATTCTCCCAAGATACAGGAATCTGAATATCTCACTGCTTTCACTTTGTCCAGTATCAAAAGGAGTTTGGTGCTTATGTTTTTCAGCAGGTAATAAAGCCTGGATTCCACAAATGCCATAGGAGATGATGCCTCACAACCCTTCAGAGCTGTGACCAGGCTGACAGATCTTTGTGCACTGGCTATCAAGAGATGACTCTTCCCACAGCTCTCAGCCTGGTTCACATCAGCAAGGCTTTCAGTGACTGCACTGATGACAGAGCTGCATCCTAGACCAGCCTCGTGTGGGCTCTGAAGTGATTTCTGCAGTGAAGGCACTGTCACGAGGTGGTCCACGACTGGCTCATTGCTCTGTGTATCTGCTGGTCCAACTGCGCCATCTCTTTTCAGTCTGACCAAGGCCATTCTTGGCTGGCAGGACAAGTATTGCAGAGCTGGAAAGCAGAGGAGGGAGGTCTGACAAGTCCAGTAAGATACAGGAAAACTTCCCTTGTGAAACACAGCATTTTCCTCTTCCTGCACATTGGTCCCTCAGGGAGAGCAGAGGAAAAAAAACCTTTTGTCTGAGTCATTCACACTATACTAAGAAAAGCATTTGGAACTGTACTCCAGGGAGTAGCATTACACTAAGATAATGGAGTACTTGGGTGAAGTCAGGTTCTTTCATTTTACAGCAAATATCACTACCTGAATGCTGTTGTTCATTTCCAGGCATTTTGGTGATTCAGCCAGGGAGGTGTCTGTGTTCAGAAATTGCAATAACTGTCTATATTTCAAAAGGGAAACATGATACAATGCAGTGCTTTAGTTGCACTGAAATGGGATTTTTTTTTTCTTACAGAAATTGGATGAATTTTAGCTCTGATTAAGTACTTAATCTGGTGCTTAATTTGAAACAGTTCAGCACTTCCATTGACATCAATAAAATTGTCCACATCCAGCTAAGTAACTTTCCTGTTTTTCTGGACTGTGTTCTTTTAGAATTGAACAGTTAGCTTAGTAAATACTAGTCTAAGCATAACTGTAGTCTGATCTAAAAAGACGGGGTGTTTAAAGGGCAGATCCTTTGGATTCTGTAACTTTTGGGGTTTTTTTAAGAGAAAGCTTTCTGCCTCCCATTTTGGGCCAAAATGCAATTTTTTGAGGTATGGAATTCCACTCTCACAGTTCAGATTTCAACAGTGATGGCAACATTTGCAGTTTTGTTTGCAGTAATTTCTAACAGAAGGATTACTTCTCCCTCTTGGATACATTTGTTTCTTGTAACGCTTGATGCAGTGCATCCATTTGGCAATAAACCTCTCATTGGGGAACTACAATCTGTCGGGGTTTTTCTGTCTGAAGTTTCTCAAACAGAGTACATCCCAAGTTAAATTTATCTGAACCAACATAAGCAAGATTTGCACAGATGTTAAGTCACCAGACCCTCCTTTTCCTCACAGCACCTCCCAGGTGTTCCTCCTACAGAAACCAATCATAAGTCTGGTGAAATTGGGGTGAAAATGCAGCTTCACATGCCAGCAAAAAGGCTCCTCTGCTAAGAGAGAGTTGAGGTAACCTCCTGCTGAAGCCTCAGTGTACATGATGGACGGTGACCCACTTCTCCAGCTTGGGAGGCTTGGCCAGTCTTCACAGAAATCAGTGAAACCAGGTCAATTAACTGCAGTGAAAGAACTGGCCTAAGGAACAAACAGGATGGAAAAGGGATAAAGTGATAAAGGAGCTAAACACAGCTTGAGCTGAAGTGTTCAGGGACCACAATTCATGTGGCCAGAGGATAAAGGTGAAGTTCAATGACAAGGTTCCCTGGATCCTCTTTTTCCCCATCTGTGCATTCTTTAGTATGACCCAGTTTCCCCTTGGCTGTTGGCACTGGGGAGAGCGTGGTTCATTCTGACCAGGATTTTATTTCTAACTCCCCTGCACTGAAAGGAGGATCCCGATTTACACTGACAAGGTAACTGGGCCCTTGGGGTTGGATGGGGGCTCAACACCCCCTTCCTCTTCCCAGCAGCAGATAGCTCAGCAGGAAAATGGTAAAACAATTGGCTGGGCTGACAGATGTTCAGTCTGACTTCAGATGATATAGGAAAGCCTGGATCTGCAGATGCTGATAGTTTTCTGATTGAAAATCCTCCACTGACATACAGATAGATTAAAAAAATAATTCTTTAAAAGCACAGCAAAACCTTGATTTATGTATGCACACAGAAAAGTTGTCACCAGCTTTGATATGCATTTCCTTCCCCAGAATCCCACCGACTGTGCAGGGCAGAGATCCAGCCTGTCCTCCACTGTCAGGGAAATGCTGGCATCTCATTACAGCCTCTCAGGTCGGGGCACGGGGCATTGCCTGTCAGTCCCTGCTTCACCACCCTGACAGGAACTGCACTGCTGAAACCCAAAGATGATTGAAATGTTAATTGCTTCCAGGACAGTGTCAGCAGCCTTGCCTGGCTGAAAGAAAGCCCCAGGGCATTTACCTGAAGGCAGACGAGGATCCTCCTTATGCCAGGTCAAAGCAGACCAACTCCATTAATTTCAGCAGAGTTTGGGCTTTTTCCCCTGGAAGAGTGAGAGCTCAGAATCTGTTCTCAGTTCATTAGTACAGCCAAACGTGGAGAAATCAACTCTGCAAGATGGGAAGTTAGCCATGAAATACACTGTTAATATAAGTAAGGGAGCAATGGCATCTCAGAATTACTCTGCTATGCTCATGTTCTGGGAGATACAGAATCCCAGCAGATCATTAGCAGGGGGCAATGAAGAAGTCCTTGGGCAAAATTTTGCCATTGCTCCCAGTAATTGCCTTTTAAGCAACTGGGAGTTTTTAGGTGAAAGGTCTTGTACAACTAGAATGAGCAGCTAGTGACTAAATTTTTCTGACTGTAAATCAGAAGCATTGAGACCTTAAATACTCATGGTTTAGCTAATGCTAACAGAGCAACACAGTCCTTCAGAGGCTGCTTACCTTAATTTTGTTTTATGTTGTACAGCCAATAGACAGATCATACTAGCTTATTGCAAAGATATATTTTCTTACACACAGATGGTATTAGAAAACAACTCTGTATATAAATTGTCAAAATACACAATGAATTAGTGATCTGATACACAATAAATTAGTTTTCTGTGCAATCCTCCCAACAGGAAGCGACGCATGTCCAGTGACTAAAACCAATATTATTACTTGCTTAAATAGAGCAATGCATCCTGTTGTTGTGAAGGATAAGCTTTGATTGAAAAGAGTTGTTTTTGCAGCTTCAAATAATTCAAAACACTTTTTTTTCAGAAAAGAAAAAAAAAGTAAAAAGAAGTTTTATTCACTTCTAAGCAGCAACTCTTGGCATATTTCCTTACAGAAGACACTGTTGTGTCTGGCTATTACTCAACCATTAACATTAGAGACATTAAAGTTGCAGGAAACACAGTTCATCTCTTGCGTAGTTAGAAAGGAGTTGGCTTCCCAATTACTCTGGAAACTGGACTTGCTGCTGGGCAGAAAACCACAATTCACAGCGGAAAATAATAGTTGATATATGAATATCTACCTAAAGGCTAATCAGCAAAACAAACAACACACGAGGAAGATGACCCACATGACGTTGTTTGGAGGAAATTAGTCATCAGTATTCTCTAGCTTCCTTTTGTTTTAAAACATTAAATCACTGCTCCTCACCAGTTTAGATAAGAATGGGTTAATACAATCTGTTGAGGGTAAGAAATCAAGCTGCTTTCAAAGGCCAGGCTGTATTTTACAATTGCCTGCTGTTGACCATGTGCCTGTTGAGTTCCAAGGGTCAGTGCTCCAGGCTCCAGATGTTACTGCACATCATGTGGTGCTAAGGGTCCTAGCAAGCATAGCCACCATGACAGAAACACATGAGAAACTGAGGGTAGAGTTGGGTCAAGTTGGTGCATGGTCCCAACATATCTTCTGCGGTTTCCTGCTGTATTCAATAAGAACACCTTTAAAAGTTTTTTTTTTCTCCCAGTTCTGGCTTCATTGCACGCTATTTAGGGAGGATAACCAGCTAAACAGTGCAGTGAGATAAACCTCTCTGGATTTGAGGTAGCTGCAGTGACTCTGTTTGATTTGCAGCTTAATTACACCAAGAGCAGCGGTCCCTCTGCAGCCAGCTGTGACACATACAGGCAATAACTCTGAAAGGGAATGTTTGCCTCCTTCTCCATCGAGAGACCACGCACACAGCATTCCAGAAACCAAGTACTACAGGACATACTTACCAAACAAACAAAAAACGCCGTGAGTCCAGGACCCACTGATGTCAATGGAAGTTTTTGCTGTTCATTTCACCTTGGCCAGTGGTTTTCCTGTGCCCAGTCCACAGGCAGGACAGGACAGAGTGAAGTTGGTGATTGGAGCTTCCTGGATGGTGTGACTTCTCCTTCAAGGTGGTTAACTCCTGTTTATTTTCAAAAAAAGTAAACCTGCTCTGAGGCTGGTAGCCCCTTTGCCTCTTACATTTTAATTAGGCTCTAAACTCTATCAAATAAGCTTGATTGCAGACGTCCATTTAAGATTTAACTAACACATTGGATTTACAGCTTTCTGGCCAAAAAAATGATCCTGACTCACCAGTGTTTCACATAAGGCTTCCCCAAGTCAACGCATAAGCTCTGGTGGCTTTAGGCAGCTTTGCCCTACGTCCACTATAGTGCAAAGGCATGTGGCTCACACTGAACTGGAAACTGCTGCCAAAATAGTCCATTTTGATGTTTAAACCAGAAGAAAGGTCACTGTGCTGAGGAGCAGACAGGCACCAATACTGGTGACGTGTGCAGGAGCTGGAAAAAGCATCAACCTCTGCGGGTGAATACGATGACAAGACAGTCCGGAGCTGGGCCAGTCTCACCCTCCAGCCTGTAACTCTGCTTTGGGCTACCTGGTATGGACAATCTGAGCAAACAGCAGCTCTGGCACAAGTTTAGGGCATTGGCTTTTGTTTTCATGCTTTTTTAAAATTTAACTGTTTCAGTGAAAGAAAGAGACTAATCAAAGAAAGAAAGAATCCTTAATCCAAACGCTAAAACTCTGTTTTAAAACTGCAAAAAACCAGTACTTTCTTCCTCCCCCCCCAGGAAATGACTCAGTTCTAGAGAAACATCAAAAAAAAAAAAAATCAGCTTGTCTATTAGTGTAAAAATCAATTAAGAAACCCCAAAACACGATATGAGCAGCTGGCTTGGCTGAATGTGTCTCCTAGCTGTGGTCTTCCCTTGCCTTGCCTGTTTCTCCTTTGGCCTCCTACCACACAGCTGTATCTGCTCTGCTCCCTCTCCTTCCAACTGCTACTTCTTTGAACAAATCTACTGAGTCATGAAAAGGCCAGGCTCCTACTCTTTCACCTCATCTCCTGGTGTCAGAAGCTCCTGTGGAACTGCCTGTCCGAGCTCGCCTCCTCCTTCCGCAGCCACAGCCCCTGGCACTGGAACCACAGTCACCTCAGTCCTGCAGGAGCTCAGGACAGAGTCAGGGCTGCTGCCAGCAGACTACTGGGAACAGGATCTTCCTCCCAGTTTGTCCTGAGGCCATGATTTGCCTGTCCCAGCAGCAGGCTGTCTTAAGCAACTACTTGCTGGTTGTACTCCACGGATATATCCTTTAAGCCCCATGATTTTCATGGCCTGATAAACAATGCAAATATTTTCTATGATCACTACCCAGACAACACTTTCAGCCTGGGCCATCCATCAGCCCCACACAAGCCTGAGCAGGATCACAGCAGTCCCTATAGATCACCATGCTCCCACACTGTGCTGTGGCTGGCTGTGCAGGGATGGCTGTGTGTAACTCATGTAGCCATCACTGCTCCACGCGGGTCCCTTGGGAAGGGGCTGCCCTGGCCCAAAAGGGACCTCTGGGAACAGGCTGGGTCCATGCCAAGTTTGGCAGCTTCCCCAGCAGCTGTAGCTGCAGACCAGAGCAGCACATCAGGGGTAATGAGCTCGTAGCAAAGTGTGAGTGTGCATCTGGTGGAGATCACAGGGCTGACTTCATTTCCTTCCTCCTGGCTCCCTGGCCAAGCTCTGCCCGGCCATTTGGCCCAGGCCTGGCTGTTATCCAGCCGCTACCTAGTCTCATCAGGGCAGAGCCACAGATAGCACTGCCTTCCCAAGGTGTGGGACAGCTAGTAATCACTCCAGTGAGCCTTTGTGAGCATATTTTCTTTCTCAGGAGCCACCAGGTCTTTCCAATGGCATCTGGAGAACATCCAGAGCTGATGGAGCAGTGAACAGGCGCTTCCCTGTTATACCTGCCTGAACTGGAGACCGCAACCAGTAAAACAGAGAGAAGATTTCCAGTCCCGTGGCCCATGAGGCTCTCTTAAAAGCTGGAGACAGGAAACATTATCTATTAGGCACTGATCAGTATTTGTACTGCAGTGGCTCTGGAGGCTCCCACTGACATCCTGCTCCTGTTATTCTGGGCACAGCCACCAGATTGAAAACAGTGCTGGCTGCAAAGCCTTTGCAGTTGAACTCACCTATGCGAATAAATCAGACCTGCCCTACCAACAGACCTGCAGCTAAGGGCTTGGCTCTTCCTTTATAGCCAGGACCACCAGCAATCTGTGGAACCTGCCCAGCCTATTCCAAGCCCAATGTACCCATCCCCAACCTGGAGGATGCTACTGAGTAACTGGAAGGACAGCAGCAAAGCTGAAGGAAATGCAGTCACTTTCAGACTCCTTTTCCTCCCCAATAGCTCCTCATTTAACTGATGGTTTTACTCTTAACCCCACCACCTTTAGTAATTCCCACAGGTAACAATGTGAGACAAACACCAGGGCTGGGAGAGAGACAAGGACCTTAACTCAAGGTCCAGAGCACAGCCAAGAGCTGTACCAGGTCATCTGAAACTCAACCCTGTGCTCAGTCAGCTGAGCAGCACCACCTTTCATGCTTTTTCTTCTTGTGTTTAAATGACAGAAAAATTGTTTCATCAAAGTAATTTTCTGGGGTTTTCAACTGGAATAAGAAGCTTCCAAACAGTGCAGACCTGCCTATCTGGAACAGAGTGCTTCTTGTTCTTGAATGGTAAAGATGAAGTTAATTGCCAGGAAGTGGAAACTGTGCTTTAATATCTTGGCGAAAGCATATATGATGGAGAGCTGTTTGCTCCGCTGGACTTGCAGTGTTAATAACACCCATGTGTCTGCTGGACTCTGTGCCACCAGGAGTCAGCAGGAACTGGATGACCTGCGTGGTGTTGGATCAATCATTAATCAAAATCTGGCAGCTGAGCCCAGGACTGTGCAGTGAGGAGTTGGCTGGGACAGGCAGAGGGATGTGCAGAGGGATGTGCAAGGGATGTGCAGAGGGATGTGCAGAGGGATGTGCAGAGAGATGTGCAGAGGGATGTGCAGAAGGATATACAGAGGGATATACAGAGGGATGTGCAGAGGGATATACAGAAGGATGTGCAGAGGCTGTCCCCAAACCAAAAGCTGCCTTCCATCCCTGCAGGCAGCATCAGTGTGAGCCAGATCCTGCACACACACAGACCTGGGACTGCCTGGATCTGGCATCCTTCTCTGGACTGAACCAGGGCAGAAATACCTGACCTTGGGATCAGCCAAGTACATGCATCTTAATTAATAAATGTAACAAGGTGCTTATCAGTCCCTCGTTAGTAAAGATTATTCTCCAGTGTCTGCACCACTTGCAAAACCTGGAACTGGCTGGGTTTGTTCCTCCCTTATTCTTCCCAGGAGGCATACGTGCAGTCAGCACTATTTCACCATTCCCAGGAAGAGATGAGCTTTCCTGAAAGGAAATCAGTGTTTCATCTCCACCCAGAAAAATCAGCAGGATTGGATAAAATTCACAGTCCTGTAAGCCAGCCCAGGGGCACAGCTAGTGAGCAAGGCTTGTACAAGCACTTTTGGTCCAGATGAAAGGTTCATGAAAAAAGACTTAAGCCTCTGAGTTCCTGTACTTCCAGTGTGAAACAGAGGATGCCCAGCCTGGTTCTGCTCCCCCTGATCTCTTTCATTCCCCTTGGCTTCCTGCCATTGTCTTTGGCAGAGCTAGGATGGCTGTGGGAGCCCAGGGAAAGGGGGCATTTTCCTCTCTTGCCCATCAGAGCAATTATTTGTAGCCCTTTTAGGTATTTTCCAGCTCAAGTGGAGCTCAAATGTCCATATATTCACAGACATATGTGTACATATTTATACATGCACACACACCTATTTTAGATACATATTCCTGCATGTGCACACATTTTTATGGTGACCTTGGTCTGTCAGAAAGTCTGTCAGACTAATTTCTGCCATGCTCATGTAATTCCATCAGCAACCATTCAACTGCCAACGCTTTTCCTGCAAAATGATGACGCAGAAGGACAGGATGAACACACCACAGGAGTGCAGCCAGCCCAGGGCTGCCTTACACAGACACCACAACATGAAACTGGGGGGCAATGGGTGGCCAAACTGGTTTGGTGGTTGTGTAACACAGCTTGTCACAGCTCAGCTCCTAATTGCTGTCCCCATCCAGGAAGGACTCGGAACACCTACACGACTTTTGCAACAGCTGGCCTTCAGGCCAGGCTCCGGGCCCATCAGGGCTTTGCTTAGTGCACCTGAGTGCCCTGAAGCAGCTTCCAGCGCTCTCCCTCCCCTTCTGGCAAATCCTGGAAGAACTGCAGCCCCTGGAAGCTGTTTTGTTTCCTGGCAGCAGTTCCAGTCCCCTCCACTGCCTGTACACACCATGTTTCAGTGTCACAAACACATGTCCTTCCTGGGCTTTTCTATTGCTTGGGACATGCTGGGTGCTGGAGCAGGTTCCTGTAACTGTAGCTTTTTAAGCTGCTGAGGTTGGTTTTTCCTCCCTCCTTTCCTGTTCCTGGGACAGGCCAAGGCACCTGGATTTCATTAGTTTTGGTGCTCTGCTCTAGGAAGCAAACTCTAGTTTGAGACAGACTTTTTGCTTTTCACATCTTGCTTTGAAGAAACTACTGTTTAAAGAAAAATGTTTTCTCATCCAATGTCATCACAGGTAATGCTGAAAGGCTGCTTTCAGCCTGCCGGAAACTGGCCTCAGGGAGACCTCAACACCTGCTAAAATCCTGCCTGAGCTGAGGCCTCCACAAAACTCCACCACAGTCCTCATCAGCAGAATTCAGAGCCAGCTCATCATCTCAGACAGCTTACAAGACATCTCTTCCTCCAGCCTCAGCATCAGGGAGAGCAGAGAAGCCCTGTGTGAGGAAGTCAGGTCTGAGGGACCCACCTGCAGCCTCACACAGCTGCCAACAGCTGCCTGCTCAGGACAGGGCTGGTGAGCATCTCCTGGTGAGCCCGGCAGGACCCCCCAGCCCACCCGCTCCATGCGGGGCTCCACTCCCGTGCACAGCTCATCCTCACTCCTGGAGAGTGGGAGACCCAGAGCTGCCCACCCAGGCAGCAGAACCCCGCTGCTGGTGCACTGAGGCCAGGTAAGAGGTGAATCCACCTCACTGCTATCGCTGCCAGCTCCAAATCTCTGTACGTGGGGCAGGTACCGCACTCAACACATCCACAGAGGCATTTTCTCACCCATTGGGTGGGGTCATCCTCTGGAGAGAAATCCAGCTCAGAGAGGGCTGGGGATGGGAAAGGGAAGGGCAAGGAAGAAGGGGGAAATCGTGGAAGCAATGGTCCCAGCAGGAAACTCTGATAAGAAATAAGTCATGAGAACTCCCTACCCATGATTTGCTCTGTGAGAAATATCCGCTCTCAGCATTGCCAACCCGGGCGTTTTCTTTAACATCCAACACTCAAACTTTCTTCCTGCCTGTACCAGGCATTCCTGCTTCATTGGAACACCTGGAATTTCTGAATCATTTGTGATTTCTTTCACTGTGACAGAGTGCCTTTTGATTTCTATTATCCACTGCCCAAAATGATAGCATGAGTGGGGATTGCAGGCTCCAACACGGTCCCCTTGAACAAAGAATAAAATAGTTCCTTATCAATGCTCAGAGCCCCAGCCTGAGCTGAACTGTGCTTTTTGCAGTGTCAGCTCATTACTTACTGCTGTCATTCAGACTCCAGCCTCAGAAAACCTCTGTGGACCTCGAAGACTGTCAGGCAAGTTTGCTGCAGGTGACACAGCAGGTGAATGTTTCTCTTTCCTGTTGTCACCGTGCAGTCAGCAGCAGAGCAACAGCGTTGGATCCCCAGCCCTGCATGGGTCCACCTCCCTGGGGAACCTGGCTCTGCATGTAACTGCTGGAGAGGAACAGAGAAAGTGCTACTGATAAACACTGCAGAAACAACGTGATACGTATGTGAACAGCAAAGCTGAGAGCCAGAGCCTGCTCCTGTGGTGAAAGCATTCCTGTGCTGTAGAGCAGAGTGCAGAGCCATGGGACCAGGGAAATGCTGTCACTTAGCAACTGCATTAACACAAGAACCAGAACCAAACTGTCTGAAGTGAGAAATGTCACTTTTTTTTTTTTGCTGCAGCTGTGCCCACATGCTGGAGCAAAGGGAAGCGATTTGAGTCCTGGGATGCTGGTGCCACCTACACAGCCAAGAGAAGGGCCCTTACCAGTGAACAAGGGACTGAGTACAGCAGTGGTGTTCCTTTCAAGATGTGAGTCCCACTACAAACCGAAACATTTTGTTGGACTCACCTCATTCAGGTTCTGAGGCACTTTACTTACCCAAACCTACTGCTTTTTATCCTCAGAGGGGTAGTAAATGGCAACCCATCCTCTATTTTTCCTAACAAAACTCAGCAAAAATTCATTGTATTAGATGCTGCTACGATGGCATTTGGGAGGATGGGTCACATTAGTGTTAAATACATCCCTTGTCCTTCTGCACCCTGCAATGCACAGACAGAAAAGAGGCATTTTAATAAAAGAATAAAGATCGCTTGTTGGGTGGCTGGCCCTGTCTCACACCAGGCAAAGTTTTGTCTTGTCATAATACAGGCAGAATGAGAAAACACAACACTGAGCATTGAGGGTGCTCAGACTCATTAACTGATAGCTTTGATTCTTACAGCAATATATTTTTAAGCAGGGGAAATCTCCTAAGGTGAAAAGAGGTGCCTTTCCTACCTGCCATATGGGCACCAGCCCATCTGTCCCCAAAACCAGCTCTCAAATCAGGAACCAGGCTGGAAAGCAGAGTCTGGTAGAGAGGAAAGGACTCACTGTTCCAGGGAAAATGAACCTGGTCATGTCACCCATAGCCCCAGACATCAGTGTTTTCTGTAATGCTTTTGTTTTTCATTTCCTTACTTTTTGTTTGTGAAAATATCATCCTAGAGGAGGGATTTAGGATTTGTGCTTACAAATAAAATAGACTATAACTTGCCTAATGGGAGCAGTTCAGTTTTACATGGTTGTCTCTTGACATGTTTACACAGCTGGCCAGATACCATTAAAACATATTTTCTCAGGAGGCAGTGTGGTCTAGTGGAATGAGCATGGGCCTAGCAGTCAGGAACTCCCACGTTGTAATTTTGGGTCACCAGTGGTCTGGTTTGGTTTGGTGCACAGAGCCATCTAACCCCCATGCATGTCAGCATCCCAGAACAACACCTCCTCATTAGTGTGATGCTGAAGATCCATGTGCTAGTCCTGGGGTGGGAGAGGATCAGAGCCCTGATGTGGTACCCAGGGCCCAAACCACACAGATAAAGACTCTGGAGGGATGGATTGGAGATGCTTCTCCATCCTCAGCTCTGGTGGGTGTAGCTTAGGCAGTCCCTGAATCAGAAATGATGCACCTGACATGGTCCTGTGCAGCTTGTCCTGAGATCATCCATGAGCACTCTGCAACAGCTTGACCTCCTCCCAGCAATGAGCAAAACCTTCTTGGAGAGACCCCCAGAGCTTTGCAGATCCTTAGTGAAGTGAAAAAGTCAACAAAGCAGCAGTGCTAACTTTTAGCTCAGGAATATTAATGGCTACAAACCACCAATTTCCCAAAAACTGAGGAGCCTATCAAATATTACATCTGAACAGGAGTTTGCACAGCAACAGGATTTTAAGTACTGTGGAATGACAGGCTCTAGTTCTAGCTCAGATGGTTAAAAATCAAATAAAACCTAAATTGATATAGTTGATAGTTCAATGATACTGAACTAGGGCCTACACTGTGACATCACTGAACTTAGAGCCTTCCTTCTTAGATTCCATCAGTCCAGGATACTTTTGCCACAGCACCAAGGTTACAGGGTAGCCTTCACATTTGTCCTACAAACTGTGTGGACACCAATCCACAGTTCTGGGTGACGATCATGGAATTAATCCTATAGGAAAACATTTTAGCTGCTAGCTAAATTGTGATCTTACCCATTAAAGAGCCTCCTTGTTTACTTCTCCTGCTGGTCTCATCTGGTAACTGCTGTGTTTGTGTTTGGCTGGTGTTAAAAAGGGTTTTATTTGATGGGACATTGGAGATTCTCCAGCAAAACAACGTCCCAGATCAGGCAACAGCTATTGTGCTACACCAAGATGGTCTCTCCTTTCTCGGTGTCTCAGGGCCTGTAAGAAAAAGTGGCTTGCAGAATTCAGGGACTGGCTATGCTGACAGACTCTGTCTGGGCTTTTGTCAGCAACCTCAGGGGACTTTTGTCAACAACTTGAGTCATTTTAGAAGAGAACCAGTCTGCTCTCTAAAGAAGGATGGGTGTGAGAACAGCTCAGCAGCAGAACATGTGACAGGTGATGTGGTACAGAGCACTTTCTCAGGGCTTCTGGATACGGGGAAAGGATGAGTCAGTGGGTGAGGAGGTGGTCACAGCCCGAGTCTTATGGCCATAGATGTTCAGTCTTGGGCCAGCTCTGCCTGGCTGAGGAGGCCACACAGACCTTTTAAACTGGCTCAGGGTCAGTGACCACGCCAGGGTTTTCATGCTCCTCTGACACTGTGGCTGTGCTGAGCGCTGGAGCTGACCCCACGGAACCCCAGGAACACTGAAGGTACAGCACCACACGGACCTCCCGGGAAAGCAGGGCTCTCCCCACCTTGACATCTGGTCAACCAAGGCTCTGGCCAGCCAAGGATGGAGACAGCAGCACCTTGGGCAGCCTTTTCCCACAAACTCTCTGATAGAAGATGTCCAAGTTGCACCTCCTGCACACTCACAGCTGTGCCTGGAGAGCCCTGCTGTGACCTGTGTGATTCAGCAATCAGACCTCCTCCTCCTCATCTGCCCAGCTCCGAGTCTGGTGAGGAAACTGAGGAAGCTGGAAACCATTTCAGTGGCATTTCTGGGCACAGTTGAGAAAAGTACCATTTTTAACTCAATTTCATAGGTGACAAGCAATCAACAGATCTGACAAGCAGCATTTAGTTTCTCAGAGAAACATTTTCTCTTCTGGATGGCAGACTAAAACAGCAAAGAAATTTGTGCCTTCAGGGTATCTTTAACCCAATTTTAGAACCTCCTGGAAGTCAGAGCTATTAATGGACCTGTTGCTGGAAGCTCAGCTGCAGTGTTTTAAATGGCTGTGAAACATGCTCCTGATGGGAGAACAAGCACAAAACCAAGAGGAAAACAGGAATCTGTTATCTGATATTCCCACCCCTGCTCATAAAGTTCTCTTTTTCAATGCTGGAGTCTTGGCTGGTGTTAAAAAGAGTCTTGTAAAATTGCCTTGACACCTTTTCAACATTAGTACAAAAATCCACCCACCCTTCACCGACACGGTGGTGCAAGGGACAAAATGGGGATTCTACAAACCTGTCAGAGGAAATCTGTTACCTGGGCTCGACAGTTCTGTGATGAAGAGTTGTGTATCTGTAGTGAGCTATAAATAGCAAATGTTACCTTTCACCGAATTAAGATTTAGTAGCCTTATTTATATAATTGACACTTGCTTCAGTGGGTTTGCTCCAGTATTTCATTACCAGCTGATATATCCAGGTCAGCCTTGGCAGGTTAGTGCAGAACCCCACTCCCTCAGCAGGACCTGAAAATTTAGGTCAATTTGCATAACTTTGATGAACATTCAGAACTAAAATGATTAAAGTGACAACTTCCATTGACTCCCTGCTGAGGTCTCCAACCTTAAATCACAGAGGTCACAAAAAATATGTGAAGAATCTAAATAAAATCCAATTCAGAACTCCATTAGATTAAGCATCTCTGTACAGTGGGGGCATCAATATGGCTTAAAGGAAGTGCACAATGCTTTATAGTTTCTCAATAATTAAAACTTCACATAGGAATTTCACTGAATACTCCTCTTCTCGACCTCACCAAATGCAGTTTTTAAACAGACAAACACAAAGATAAGCACTTCAAGCTACCAAAGCATCAATTCTGTACACACCTACTTTCAGGGTTTCATAGATTAAAATCCAACCACTGTTCAGTCAGAGGGCTTGGTAGTTTTCCGTGCCATATCAGAATGGATGTAAGCATTCAGAGTTGAGCTTTGTGGGTACAATGACAAAGATCCCTTCCTACGTCACCAAATAAATCATCGGGCAGGAACTTTTCCTGACTACACAAGACAACCACGATGACACATGGGCTTGGCATTGAAGAGGCCATGACTCCTTGACACTGCACAAAATCAGTGTCCAAACCCAGACTTTCTTTCACTATAGCATCATGTTTTCCATTTTGGAACAGGAGCCGTGCAGGAGCTCTGGTGGGCTGAGCAGTCACACACTGGAGAGCACTGGGAGGAGGTCCAGGAAGGCAATCCCACCCCTGCAAGCTGTGCCAAGGGGACACTGGGAGGTCATGAGCTGGTGTTTCCAGGTACCTCTTGTGCAGGTGAGCTCCATGTCACCCCCATTTCCCAGAGCACAGCACGCTGGAGCAAGCTGACTCCATCTGTCCCTCACATCCAGGGACCAGCCTGAATCACCTCAACCAGCTCTAAATTTTCAGAGTACTCTGCACTCTCTTGGTGGCTGGAGAAGACAGCAGCAGGTAACAGAAGAATGGGACACATCCATTAACAGTCCCATTTTAAAATGAAATATAATTTAATTCAGCAGCAGCAGCGCTGTGCAGTGTTGCCTCCTGATGACTTTTGCTCTGAATTATGTGAACCAGAATTAATGTAACATTTCTTTGAGTGTGATTTACATGAAGGAAGGAAGGAATCCCACAGCATTTACAATCCCTCTGTGAGTCAGGCCTTGGTATCCCTGGTCTGTCACATGCAGGAGGTGTTGAAATGACATGCAGGGAGAGGAGGGCTGCTTCTGAGACAATTCCACTGGACAAACTCCTTCACTGAGTGGGAGGTGCTATTACCCAGCCTTTGCCCCTGCTACATGCACTGCAGTGAGGCACTGGGCTGTGTTTACAAATGCCAGGACACTGCCTTCTCTTGTGTGTTCATTTAGGAAATTGGAGGCCTCAGGCAACAAAGCAAATGGCAACTCAGGTCTTCCAAATCCCTGCTCCTCAGTGGCAGTGGGCCTATCAAGCCAGTAATTCCAGTGCTAAATGGAAAATAACTATCCTGTGATTTTATTTTGTAGACTGAAGCTGCTTCCCATCAGGGCCACACACAGAACTGCTCTGAGCTCTGAAGGAAGGGTCACTGGCCACAGCACAGCCAGGGGTGGGCAGCGACTGCGGGAGGCTCTGGGAGCCACCCAAAACATGTTTGGGATGACACAGTGCACCAAAGTAGTTCAACCTTGCACTGCTTCTTGCTTCTTTTTAAAAAGGTTCCAAGTATTTAAAACCTCACCTTCCTAACTGAAAAGTGGTACTTGCTATTTTTAACAGGCAGCAGGACACCAAGGTGTTGGGGGGATCTCTAACAAGGGGTGTGTGTACTGGGGAAAGCTCCAAAGCTGCAGTGGGGCTGTCCTCTGTCATTGCAGTGGTGTGTGTACAGCCCTTACACTTTTGTCTGCAAAAGCCATAGCAATACACTTCTGCACTGCTGCAGTGTCCAGGGTGAGCCTAGCAGGGACATTTTTTTCAACTGGGTCCCAAATGGCACATTTTGTGTATCAGTATTTAGTGCCAGTCTATAATTAGAAGATAATTTTTTCCAGAGCTAATGAAAAGATGCCCTAGCAACCCCTGGATATGATCCCAAATCCATTAATACAGCTCAAGCAATTCCATTTCATTTTATGTGGGACAGACCACGAAGTTTGAAGAAAGATGCTGCCAAGTATTTTCAACCAGGAATATGCTGAAACTTGGTAAAGAAGGATGGAAGAATTCATCCTGTATCTGTCTCTGTTATACACAACTTGGAGAGAAACTGGGAAAATTAAATTAGTAATACTTCCTGAACCACGATGGTGTTTTGACAGAAATGTGGCTAAGAAATAGCTCCCGCAGAAAAAAAAAGAAAAATGTACTTCTATCATAATGAAGACTTGACCTGTTGCTGTGATTCATTAGTGCAAATTGATAGAGGCAAAGATGGTGAGTGTAGCAACACAGTGAGCCTCAGCTGCATGTTTCCCCTGCCTGCCAGCCTGGGTGGATTTCTACCACGGTGTCCTGCTGAGAGCATCAGTGACCATCAAACACGTGGCTCCACTCCACATCCAGCATCTCCAAACCCAGATTCCACAACAAAACCAGTATCTCCCAGCACTCCCACACCCCGCTGGCACCACGGTGCCCAGAAGTACACTTGACTTAGCACGTGAGAGCACAGCTAATGATAACCCACATGAAAGGAGTGCTAGGAGGGATCTTAAAACAGCCCAACCACACTGTACCCTGCTTGGCATGGGTGCAACACCCATTCTGTGTGTGCCTTTCTGTTTGGATAATCTTCTTCAAAAGCAACTGTGAGCCTATTAAAATGCAACGGAAAAGCAGCAAAGAGCTGCCAGGATGGAAGTGGCTGCACTTCCAAATGGGCTCAAGGTCTGGCACATGCCCGTTCATCAAAGATGCCCACCAGCACCTCAGCACACGCCAGAAGAGCATCACTTTGCTGAAAACCCAATTTTCACAGCATGAATGGCCCATTTTCACTGACCAACCTGTGTCTCTGGGATGAGCGCACAGTGAGCAGAGCCCAGCAGAGCAGCAGGGGCTGGCAGCTGCATCTGATTAATCCCATCCCAGTGCCCCAGTTCCCTGCCAGGTCCCAGCAGAGCCCACGCCTTCTCTCCACAGGCAGAGCCCTAAAAATGGAGCATGAGCTGTGGAAACACCGCCTACCCCGTGCCAGGAATGCAGACCCTGCAGCACAGTGTCCTCAGCTCCTGCCATGGCACAGTCACCAGCTTTTTGGATTTATGAGTAAGGTAAATCCTACCCACAAAGTGTCAAGTAGACAAAGAAATAACAATACAAATGCAAAGAAGACCCACAGTGAAATGCAAGTATGCCTTACATAGGCAATCTGAAAAGGTCACCAGAATGTTTGTGGCAAGGATACAAGAATTTTTAACCTTGAACAACGAGACCAAAAGGTAGACAAGGAAACCACTGTGATACCACCCCAGGGAGGGAATAAATACTGCCCCCGACCATGAATTAGCTCCAAACCAATTGTGTTCTAATGAAACCCTCTGTAATACAGACACAAATTCACACGCCTCAGCGTCATCAGTAGAACAGGCTGTTAATTAACATTTTTTCTGGAACACTTTTAAAAGTTGAGCTCTCAAACTATCATTCCCCTCCTGCTCCCTCTGGACAGCCTTTACAAGACAGATAAAAGGGGAACATCCTGTTCCCAACCACACAGCACTGGAGGAGATTTCAAAGACAAAGATCAATGCCTCATCTTCTGATTTTTGGCATGGATCTTATAATTCAGGATTATTTCTTACTTGACAATTCCCAACAGCACATTTTACTTATTTACAGAAAGACAGGAATTAACAACAGCTCATGACATTTTTATTTTAATGAAATTTAAAAAGGCAGTTATTAGTTATACATACACACAACTGATTCTGTACTTGTTAGTCATAAATATAGAACATTCAGAAGTACAAAATACACTTTATCCACAGCACAATTTCACATCAATATGAAGAGTTTAAACAGATACGTAACCAAGTGCCTAACAATGACAGAAGCCCATTTTTGGAGTTGTTTCCTTTTTTTCTTTATCTTTCTTTTTTAAAGACCATTAATCTACACAAAGTAATCAGTGCCCACAGTCACCAGTTTCATGAAATGCACTCTGGTTTAGAGTAGGAGAAGTCTGACCTTTTAAAGACAATTAGATTCCATCACCTTTTCTTTGCTCCATTAACAGCAACAAGCCCAAGCCCACATTCTCTTCTTCTCACAGTTAACAACTGTGAAAAATGGGGCTCTGGCAAAAATCACCTGAAGCCAAACTTGAGCGCTGCCAGGAAAAGTGAAAATATCTGAACTAGAAATTAGTCCACTCAATACCTTGCAAACAAAGAGCAACAGCAGTATGACACCAATAAGGCATTAATGACAAAATGGCTGTATTATTCTTGAAAAAAGAGTACACCTATGTATAAAAATATATGTCATAGCAATTGGGTAAATCCAACACTATTTAACACTGTGCCAAAAGTAATTAAGAGTTAAAAAGGCAGTTCTGCAAGAAGTATTTACAGTTTCATACTGTACTTCAAAAGAAAAGGCAACAAAGCTACAAATGGAACTATCTGGTTAAAGCATCACTGTAGGTACTGCCAGTAGCACTTGTACAAGTAGTGTGATGGAGTCTTGGACTGTTTATCTGAATAAATGAACATAAATATTTTAGTATCTAAAACTGTCTCAGTCTACATGTCTGCTCCTTGAAATAACTCACCCAGACCACCACTATTTGCAGGTTCTTGCTCCACGAGTTTAAAACCCAAAAGATTCAGTTTCAAGAAACACTGTGTTTGCAACAGTTCGATCAGAAATCACAGCTTTATTTCCAGCTTAGAAAAAATTCCACAAAAGAAATGAGAAATCCACCACCTACGAAATTGTGGAAATTGGAAGCCAAAGTGCCAACAAAGCTACACTGACAGCACGCAATAAAAACATCAGCATTCCCAATGCACCTTACAACTGCAGCTATAGGGTAAGTTACGTCGCTGTAGTGACAGAACACGAGATACAGCACAGCCAAGGCTACACAGCTCTGTCAGCCACAAGACCTGGGGCAGCTGTTTGGGAGGAGCAGGCACGGACACGGCGGGGCCAGGGCAGAGCCCTGCAGCACCAGCAAAGCCTCACCTGCAGCCGCTGCTGGCTCAGAAGCACAAAGCTGCCAAACTGGTTAATTGCTCCCTCCTCGCTGGCTGGGGAAGGGCAGCCCAACGCCTCCCACCCTGGGGGCTGGGGAGATGGGATGGTCAGGAAAGGGAGAGGAGCAGGGCAAGGGTGGAAATGCCAAGAATAAAGCGCTGGCTCGGGATGGCACAACAGAAACGGCTGACAGGGAAAACCCAAACCTGGCACTATCCACACTGCCCTTACAGAGCAGCCATCACCCTTCCCAACCAGAAAGGCAGGAGGAGTCCACAAGGTGAGTTGCAGTCCGTGCTCTGATCCTTCAGGCATACCGACTTCAAAAAAACATCAAGAAAAAGAAGATGTGCTTAAATTTCTTCTAATAGTGCACTTTGAACTGCACAACCAAAATCTGTACACGGGAAGCCTTGTCCAGTAGTAAAAAACCCACAACACACTGAGGAAGTTATCATTGCTGATGTCAGGAGAAAGAAAATGACTTTAAAAACCTTATTTTTAAATTGAATTCAGGAAGTAAAATAAACTACAAATATACTTACAGCAGTTCGTTGGGTAAAATAAAACACAGGAACAGCACTTTTTTGTCTGAATTAATTATTTACCTTAAGGAAAAATTTATAAAAATTTCAGAAGAACTGACATTAATCACGTCAAGCATCTTCTGTGGAGAGACACAAACTGCTCACCTACTGCTCCCTCCCTCAGAAGCAGCCTCTTTCAAAACCCTGCACAGACACTGAGCACCTCACTGGTGCAGCATCCAGGCACCTCTTAGAGACACCAGTGACCTTTCCTCTGAGGCAGCAGAGCTTGGCCTCTCCAATTCCATGAGCAGCTGTTCATTTGAGCAGCGTGGGGGGAAAGGGAGATGGCTCCCAGAGAATAAACATCCATGTATTTCAGAGCAAAGTGCATGAGCACATGGCTTGCTCACCTAAGATGGTATTTTCCTGATCTCTGGAAGAGAGGAGATAGGAAGATTTTTGTTTGTTCTCAGTGTGATTTGGTGAGGCAAGTGCAGACCAGGAGATCTGAGGCCTCTCCAGTACCTCATCTAGAGGTATACAGAACTGTCCTAAAAAAAAATACCCCCTAGCCCCACTTGCACATAGGGTAAGAGATTGGTCCCAGATTTAGTGAGAGAAATAGTAAGAAGGATTCTCCCTGGCTACTGAACACGACATGCTGCTCTGGGAGAAGGCTGGGACAGCAGGGTCAGAGGGGCACAGCCCCACCTGTGCCAGCCCTGTCCCTGGGCCACACTCACCTGACACCTGCGTGGTCAGAGCAGGCTGTGGGGCAGGGCCTGCCTGCTCCCCAGGGTGCTACCCCAAAATATGGACTGTGGTTATGTGCACCATGTCCCCAGTCAGGGACACCCCGGAATTCCAGAGGGGCTGTGAGAAGGCAGAGCTTAATCCTGTGAAGTCTGTGAATCTGCACACACTGAGATCTTCTGGATGGGGGCTATGCCCTGGGGCTGCTCCTTCCAGGTCCATGAACGTCCCTGAATGTCCAAAAGCTGAGGGAAGCTGCCCCTTTCCCCTCTGCAGAGGCTGCCTACCAACAGCCAACCCTAAAGGTTATGAACAACCTGCATGGAGGAACTTGGGGCTTTGTGAGTGATTCTTTCTCCTGCCACCCCAGAAGAAATGATCAGGATAAAATCCTTACAATCCAACCTCTGTAACTCATCATGCACATGAAATACTGAACAAAAAGGTTCCTACCACATCTCTGATGAACACGTATGGCAGGTGACTCACCCAGGAGAAAGGTGATTAACTTACCTCTGTGGAAAAGCATACACCATTCAGAGCAGTCAAGAGTCCTCAACAAACCTGGTAAGCTGAAAATCCCATATTTAACAGAACAGGGTTAACAGGGTTTAACAGAAGCATTTGCTTGGGAATCCAAGCAAAAATTCAAGTTATCACTGTGTATGCAGTGGACAATAGTCCAATCAATATCTATTACTGACTCACTCTAAAAAAACTATACACTACAAAACCACCTCACTGCTTGCAGCAAAAGAGCTTGAATGATTTCCTAGTAACAGGCCACCACTTTCCACTGTTAAAATGTGAGGTTTCACAGTATAAAAAAGTACTTCACAGAAAGGAAATGCAGCTAATATAGAAAATGCAATCTCGATGTGTTTACAGTCATTTTTAAGAGGCAATATTTTTTGGGAAAGCAAGAACAATAATAATTAAAGCAGCCAGTTAGAAATGTACAAGGTTATAGGCCTCAATTCAGTGCAAAACCAGACTAATAGCTTATGTAAGTAAATGTTTGTTCTGAATAGAGAACCACCTGAATTAAAAGTAAGAACATCTATGTGAAGTGATGGAGACTCCCACTATATTCAAATCCTTCACATACATCATCAACCTTTTCAGTACACTCCAGAATGGACCCTTTGTAAAGGCAAAAGAAACCAGTACAGGAATCACTTCATACAGCACAAGATATACATAAAGTACCAAAATGTACACACATTCAAGTTTAAGTTAGAAAAGGCAGAGCTGAATCTTCTGGTGAGAGAGGCCTACATTATGTTGCTTAATCTCAACATTTAAAGTGACCTAAAACCTACAGGAAACAAAGAAAACAGAGTATTTTGTCTGCTTTCAGAAACTTAAGCTTAAAGCAAGGCATCGAAATAGAGCGGTAGGCACTGTAACGAGACACGACCTTACCTTTTCTCTGTTAGTCTTTGTTACTTTGTTATCTATTGAAAAATTACCATTCAAAGCAAATATTATATGTATCATTCACATTCAAATATTTGAGACTCAGAGATTTTTTTTTTTAAAAACAAGCAAAATTTTTATCTCTGAGGTAGATGACAATAAAATAAAAAAAAAAAAATGGAGCTGTCAATGAACACTAACAAGTGCTGGAGCTCCTCTGTTGGCACTGACAAACCCCAAGGAGGAGAGAGCAAGCCCTACACCACTATCTGAAACGTGAGAAACGTGTCTTCTGGTTTAGTAGCTTCTACAGAAATGCAACACAGAAAAAGCAGCGCCAAAATTACACTGAAACGGCCTTGGAGAAGAGGAACTTCCATTTCTGCTTCGCAAGCTACTCGGAAAATGGTGGAAACATGCCCAGGTCAGCAAAATCTTCAATGTTGTAATTGCCAGTGCCCTGTGTCGGATCCCCCGGCATCGGCAGCATGTCCTGCACCGTAAGGAAAAATCAAAGTGAAGTCTCACTTGCCAACACATTACCCAGACACAAACTGTTTCCTGTTCATCTTCTCAGTGGAAAACCAGAAAAGGCCAAGTTTAGATAAATAAGGTGAGAACCAGACCTGTGCAGAGGGCTAGGCTAAGGTTTATGCACTACTTATGTTTTGCTGGAGTGTTTCTGAACAAGAGGTGGGAGTTAAGCAAGGCAAAGTTTCGGATTGCTCCTCTGAAATAAAACACATTTGAACTGCCTCCTACTCCCCCCAGACTGAAACAGCTCCCCTTGGAACGGGAGCTACATATGGAGAGAAGCAAACTCTCTGGTTTCACTGCATGGGGAGTATACAACATCTCACTCACTGTGAGCTGGAGATCCAGCTGTGTCAGGATGGGTTTGGGCAAGGTCTCACTTCCTCCCCAGCTCTCTCTTGTGAACACTGCTCTGTGGAACACTCAAGTCTGGACATCACCCCAGCTAACAAGGTGCCCAAGCAGCCTTCATGAATGTACAGAGGCAGAGGAAACAGCAGGAACTTCTGAGGAGAAATGGGATTTTGTGGTAATTGCTCTCACGTGTCTTGAGCCAAGTGAGGTCTCTGCAGGAGGCTTCAAAAAACACTCAACCTTTCCTCTCAGCAGGAGACTGAAGCCACAGGGAAAAGATATCCCTTGCTGGGAAAACCAGAGTTTACACTTGCTTTTCCTGTCAGTCCTTACAATCATAAGATCCTACCACAAAGCCAAGTCTTGCCAGGGATGGCTCATTATCCTCACAATAAAACAGAACCAAAAAAACAAGTAAGAAAGCTCATGGGATCTGCTCTGTGAAAGAACTGAGAGCTGCTGCATACTGCTAAGTTCCTCCAAAATAAAGACTGATTAAAATCCATCCAAAACCTTCACAGCACCCTTGTCAATGTGGTGAGTGCGAACACAACTGGCAGTGTCTGAGCTGCCAGGGTCAGCCTTCGTTTTCTGACCAAAACTTGGACTTATTTGATGTTTTCCCACATTCCCTCCCAGCCAAAGGGAAGCTGTAGCTGCCCCACTCCTGTCTACATTTCCATCTCTGAAGGCATTTCTGCTGCTGGGCCCTCTGTGGCAAAGTCTCCTCAGGCACAGATCCAGCAAGGTCTCCTCTTGAGTCTGCCTCTCTCCTTAAGCCCAGCTAACCCAGGGCTGACTTCGGGTGCAATCCAAGCAACTTCTTGGAGGCCTTTAAACTCCTCCAAGTTTCTTATCCCATCCAGCTATTATCCTAATTCCTTCCAAATGCACGCTCACCTCCAAGAGCTCTGCAGATGAGCCCAGCTCTCCTTTTATCCCATGGTCACCCTTTCCACTAACTTCATGAGAAGTTTGTTAAGAAACAAGTAAGTCACTGCTTGGAGCCCCCTGTCTCAAAGCATGCTGTCATCAGCTGCAGTGGAATGACCCTGAATATCCTCTTGGATGGCGATTAACCTTTGCTAACACAAAAAGATGCAACAGACCAATCTTGCCTGGGCTGTGGGCTAAGAGCACGCAGACAGGCAGTTATTCCAGATGCAGTGCTGTTGTTTGATCTTGTGTGCAAGCAGTGGTTCATCCACACAGGAATGTTCCCATGCTCACAGCTCTTCTGCAGTGTTCTTGCAAGCAGCCGCACATGAGCCCAGTCTGGCAGGTGAATTTACTTTCCAAAAGACAAAGAGGCACCCCACTTCTAAACCTTGCTTGGGGCTTGAACTGTCTTTCCTGCATTTATCTGCATTGTTTTCTTGTAAGCTGTCTTTTTCATCTAATTTAAAAACCAGTTATACAAGGACAGATATATTATGAGTCAACTTAAGAAGTCCTACTCTATAGCAGGACTTTGCAATCTGTAGTCAAGACTCAGAATTACAGTTAATTAGGTAGTTGAAGATGATTGTTTATCACCTATCTGATATCTGACTGGGTTTAACCTTAAAAAATTATTGTCCACTATCTTCTATGCAGTATCAGACTCCTTTCCTGCTTGAACTGTCAAAGAGAACAACATTGATATCTAGTTGAACTTGAGACGTCAGAGGCCAGCACCAGCATAAGAAAGACACTCTGCCTGGGAATACTTCATGGGTTCTCTGCAAAAGATGAAAGCCCTAAGTATAGGATGCAAAGAGAAGGGAAAGCAGCGTCCCACATCAGCAGAGACGCTGTTGTGTGGCAGAAACCCAAACCACCTCAGTAGCTAAGGGCAGCTAAGAGCAGTACAGGCTTATGGCACCACGCAGCAGCAGGGAAGTGCTGCAGGCTCTGCTGCTCCCTGATCCTCAAGGGCCACGGCTCTGCCCCAGAACAGAGAGGTGACCAGAGGGACTCTGGGCTCCCTGAGCACTCCTCACCTGGAACACCTCGGTCTGGTTGGGCTGCGGGTGCGAGTGCTGGTCGCCGCTCTGCTGGTTGTGGTGCTGGCTCTGCCACTGCGACCACACTTCCGAAGGTCTGCCCTGGAACTGCCCACTGCTCTGGCCACCTTCAGCTGGAGGGGGGAGGAAAAGGCAGAAGTCAGAGAGCAGCTCCTCCAGAACACCTGCCTGCTTTGGGGCAGCATCCATCAGTGCCTGGATTTGCAAAGGAGCCTTGGAGAAAGGCCCTGGGTGGCACCAGCCCTGGGAGGAGGAAGCTGGAGGGAGTTTCAGCCCCAGAGCAAAGCTCAGGGCCACGGCTGCACAGCCATGAACTGCCCAGAGCAAAATGCACATGGTGAGCCAGGCACTGGAAGACAATTTTCAAGCATTCCCCATCATTTTTTAATAAATAATGAGTATTTTTCACTTCACTTAAAAACCAAACTGCACCATCTGAATGCTGTTTCTCTCCAAAACGCTGAATTCTTGCGGAGCAGTGGGTGCACAGTTTGGTACTCATCGAAGAAGCATGTAAGCAAATACAGGATTTTTTTAAGCAGATGTAGAAACAGTACGATCAACAGACAGCAGCCTTGCTGATTAAATACAGGCACTGCTGGACTGTCTTGTCCTCCAGAGATAACGTCTGCAAAGTGATTTATTTAATATGCAGTTCATAGCAAATTATTATCCCATCAATATGGTGATACTTTCCTAGAAGTCTCAGGCCATTTACCTTTGACAGAGTAACACGAATAGCAAGGCTTCATTGTAAATACACTTAAAATGATGATTTCAAGGAGATTAATTTCTTCTAAATGGTCTCCCAGAAAAAAAGCATGTTGCCACACATTAATTTGCTTATCTATTACCCATGCATTTTTCATGAGTACAGTAACAGATTACACTTAAGCTGGACTCATTTTACCCTGCACTGCTACAGACTGCCACTGAATTATAATATTTTTGGATAATTTTCTATTCCCTAGTTACAGTACCTCCTTCTAAGAATTAGCATTTTAGAAAGCTTGCCACCAGGCTTATGCTTTTCCTCCAAGCATTTCTTCCTCTTTTTTCTTATTAATGTTTTTCTCTATAACTGCTCCAGCTATTTTTGCCCTCTCACAGCAAAAGATCAAGCTGAACATGGCTGGTTCTTCCTGATCACCAGCATCCTCTGCCAAGGGTGCCAAATTTCCTGTGCCAAACTTCCACACCTGTGCTACGCCAAGTCTTTGATAGCCAGACTCAATCATATCCAATCAGCCACTACTCACAGTCATGACTTCAGAAAATACAGACACACATATTTAACCCAATGCCTTTGGCCACCAGCTAAGCCATGCAAAACAGATAAAAGGAAGGTTTTACAGGAAAGTAAACAGGCTGTAGTGATGCATTTCTATCACATCCTAAGTAGATGATTACAGTTTTTCCCTTACTAACATTACCACAACCAGTAATTCAGCTGACTCAAAAACCCTGCAGACATTTTAAGAGCCAAAACAAAATTCATCTAAGTTCCCCTTTAAAAGCAAGCTGCAAGTTTGTTTTGTTTTATTTCCCCCCAGAACAACACATTGAAATTAACTGAGTGAAGCAAAGGATGCTTCTTTTCAGCAGAGCAGCTCCTGCCAGCCGGTTTGTCTCCGTGAAGGCTGGGTTATTAATAGCACCCAAACTGATGTAGGTCAGGAGATGTTTCTCATTAAGTGAAAGGGTTCTTGCCAAGTAGCTTAAGCCTGAAATACAAGGCTGTCTCATAAACAAATGTACAATGCCTGGTGGAAATGGAAATGGAGGGAGGAATAAGCTGTGTGGGAGGAGCTCCATCTCAATGCCCTTTTTGCAGCCACAGGTCTGTGCCAGTGGGGTCTGCAACAGGGCTGTGCCAGGTCTGGTCCCCAGGGACAGGAGCAAACAACACACGTTAGCACACTGCTACCCGTGCCTTTGGGGACTGCATGTTATTATCACCCAGTGACACTTCTCATGGAATCCATTACAGATTTTACTCTGGAATATTATTCTTCTGGCGGAGCACAGAAAACTTACCAAGGGGTTACTGACTGGGTCACGGTCTGAAAGCCACCAAATTAGTATGTAATAGGAAAAGAAAACCATTTCAAAACATGGCACCTACTCTGATTAGGTTAGCAGCACCGGGGTAAAAAATAAACCCTGTTTTCAGACAAACTCCAACAATCTCAGTGCAACTTTCAGACAACCTCCATGCAATCTCAGTGCAAGAGGACACCACCATGAAGAAGAGGATAAAAATGAAAAGAAAAAAAAAAGCAAATTTGTGCCTTTTAAGTCTTCTTCTGAGAAGTAAAAAGAAATTGAACCAGCTGACCACAATTTGGGAGGATAGTTACTAGTGATATAAGCAAATTCTGAATCTTTCAGGACATCATTTACTGGGAAAAAATAAAAAACTTCCCTCATACCATAAAATGACAATAATCTGAAGTGTGTTGCATGTGGAGGAGATGGAGAATGGAAGGAACAGGTCAGTTCTGTCCTCTCTACTCAGTAGCAGAAAGCAAAACTCTTTTCACCACCTGGGCTTCCCAACTGACCCACCAAAAGAACAATAAAAAAGAACTTTTACTGATTAAATATTGGAAGATTTTTAATGAAGTTAATGCTAAAGAGTTTCATTTCTATGTGCAGTTCTGTATTACATCACTTAAAACTCACCAAAGCCTGCACTCCGGTTTGCTAAGCTGGAGTAGGCATTCCCACTTGGAGAAGAGGTGGCTGGGCTGGACAGGGGGCTGTAAGATGAGGGGTCAGCTGGGTAGGTGTGACTTGTTCCAATGCCAAAGGGAGACGACTGAGCCTTGCCAGACTGAGATGGAATTTGCTGAGGAATAAAGCATAAAAGAAGGAAAAAGCTTTATTGTTGGGGAACAGCACAGCAGAATCACTTTTTACAACACAAAGCAAAGACGAAATAAACTCTGTGGATGCCAACAGGCATATTTCTCCTGTCTCAGCTGTATTTAATTTCTGTCCAAGCCAGCTTACTGCTGCAGAAGGAATACAACAGACTATAAACCAACACCTACAGCTCTCCTGTTGATTAGCTCACAGGTACTCTGTATCAGAGCTATTTGGAACACCAAGATTTCTTTTACCACTATTGTGAGGATTAATCTCAAACTCAACAGGTATGAATAAGTCATCTTTATTTTCCAGGTGCATTGATTTTGCAGTGCCACAGTAAAATCACTTATCTGAATGTCCTGCAGGACACAAGCAGGTCTCAGATGACCAGAGTCTCCAGTGCTTGGGACTAAATGGCCAAAAAAGTTTCAAAGCTAATGAGCTGCTTCTCTCCCTGCCTATGAAATACAGGCAGCAGTTACTTCGTGTTGCAAAGGGCTTGGAAGGGTGAATCACCACGTCCTGGCAGAAGGGAAGAAACAGTCTAATGTTGCTTTAATTGGGCAGCTGAGTTAACTCAAAAGTACTAAACCCCAGCTTACTGTCATTTCACCTACATAACAGCTCTGTCCCAGATCTCCCAGAATGTTACACAAATGGTTAAACACTGCTTTGAGACATGTGCAACTGGTACATGAGACCAAAGGGAGTGAAGTGCTCCATCCAAAGTCATGTGCTAATGTATGGTGCACAGACAGAATCTGATCATAAACCATTTCCCACATTATGAGTAAGTCCAGCAGTCCCAAGGAAAACTCACTGCCTACCCAGCCTCACAAACAGAAATGGAAGGTGATTACACCTCTGGATACCTGTAATGATGTGCACTGTTACTGGCAATCAGTGCATGTAAAGGAAGCTGTTCTTCCCTGGAAGAGAGGGACAGGGAGCAGAATGAAGCCCCCACAACCCAAGAGGAAAAGGTCAGTGACCTCCTGCACCACTCAGACACACACAAGGGTTGGGCAGGATCCATGCAAGGGCACTGAGGTAGCTGGCAGAAGTGCTCACTGAGCCACTTCCCACCACTTCTCAGCAGGAAAAATTCCTTCACCAAAAGGGTTGTCAAGAACAGGAAGAGGCTGCCCAAGGAAGAGACTGACTCACCATCCCTGGAGGTGTTTAAAAGATGTGTAGATGTGGCACCTGGTGATTGGGGTTAGTGGTGAAATTGGCAGCAGAGGGTTAATGGCTGGACTTGATGACCACAAAGGTCTTTTCCAAACTTAATGATTCTATGATTTTTGGGCAAATGCAGGGGAGCTAGGGGAGGAAAAGAGATCCCAACAGGCATATAACATGTGGAAGATGCTATTAAGTCTTCAGTTCAGTTCCAAGCTAAGAAATTGTACCTTTCTGAAGGTTTCCACAATGGCAGTGGGAGCTTGGCATGTCACTTTTGCAAGGCTCAGCTCCATTTTACTTTATTTAAGATGGAAAAATTAATTCCAATTTCCTTCCACTCACATGCAAACGCGGTTGATTTGGACAGAATTTGTGCAGTAAGAGGGATGAGTAATTTGTTTTAGTCATTTTCAGCACCTTCCATATCATTTGAAGAAATGAGTTAATGTTGTGACTGGATTTCATTAACCAGGTGTGACAGAGAACCATGACACTGAGGGCTGGGAATAATCACTGATTAATGTGGAAACAATTCACTTACTGGAAATTTATTTAGTGACCACCCCAACATGCCATTCCAGCCTGCCAAACAATGAGAACTCAGGAGGGATTAAGAGCAGCATTATTAAGATCAAACTTATTTCATATTATTTGCCTTTTAATAGAGTTTTGAACCATTTTTTAACTGTTACACAGAACAAGAGGTGATTTCTGGGCTAACACTGACAAGCACAGCATCTGGTGCAGGAATGTGCTGTTTCCTGCAGCACACAACAGTGTGAGCTACACTGGGCAATTCTAATGGAGGGGCAACAGGCTGAGCAGCTCTGCTCTCAGCCCATGCCTGCATTTGCACCTGCTCCTTCTGCCCACCTTGATAACAGTGGGTAACACTGCTGGCTGCAAGGTCCTGGCACAAGAAAAACTTAATTCACAGCCTTAATACTAAAGCAGAAGATCTGTCCTTCTTCCTTCACCTAGTGCATGCATAAAACAAATGCAGGACAAGACTTCCCAGTGGGGTTTGGGTCAGTGCAGCCCCTGCCACCCCAAAGGGCACCATCCCAAACCAAGCGCAGTTACACACGGGGCAGCTGCTCACACTCTCACACCTCCACCCCAACCACAAATTAATTACACTGAAACCATAAATGGGTTTACTAACACTTCTGTAAACAGCACAGAGAGTGCAAATCTTTAATGCCCATGAAAATAAAGCACATGAAGTCAATACCTGTCCTGGAAATGGTGGCCGGTTTCCTGTCCAGGCCACCTGGCTCTGGTTGAGCTGCCGGGATATCTGTGTCAGGTTCTGGCCTGTTGAGGAGGAAGACTGGATGTCGTTGACACCAGGGACATGCACCACAGATGAACTAAGGGTTCAGAACAGACACAGAGCCTCATTTGTAGGGCGTATTCTCAATGCACAAATTGCATCCCAGATAAAGAAACACTGACAATACGTTAAAGCTAATTATTCCATCTGTCTTGATAAGAAAACTGACTGGAAACCATCACAAAACTATGAAACATACTGGCATTCTAAATGTCAGTCCTAATAGACACAGCAGGCAAAATTATTTTGAATTAAGACTTCAGTAATCTCTTGGAAAAGGCTTCTAAGAATAAAAACTGTCTCACACATGGTGCATACACACTTAGCCCCACACCATTTTAACATTTGATGCATCAAAAATCCAGCTTGCAGAGAGTATTCAAGCAGGTACTTCATCACAAATTTGTGCTTAAAGTCAACAGTATTTAAGCATGTGCTTAAATGCCATTCTAAATGAAGATGGGCTCAAAAGATGATACTTAGAAGCACTTCCTTATTTGTTTCCTGTCTGGGAAATGAAGAATTACGTGCTACATATTAAAAATAAGTGCTTTTAATTCCTTTTTTCACCAACTGATGCTAAAGAAGAAGAGGTGGTTATACATGCAGGCAAAAGAATAATCAAAGCAGGATGTTAAACTCATGCAGTAACTTTGGAACACTAACAATAATAAAAAATAATATTTTTAAGGAACTTTTTTATATGTTAACTGTTTCCTACTTACTGAATTTCACTACAGAGAAATACCCAGAAATTCCTAATTATAAGAAAAATTTAATGAAGGACCTGCTCCACTTCAGCATTTTATTCTCATGGAAGTCTTGAGCAATGGAATCTACACGTTGTGACTGTACTTTTGTATATAAAACCATATTTTTTACATGTCATATATAAACGAATAGAAATGAAGACTGCTCATAAAACCACTTTTGTGGATCCACTGAAACAGCTTGTTTTTTTCTCCAATCCCATCCCTATTGTTTATTTTCACAATCTTACAGAGAGAGAAGAGAGCAGATTGGGAAAAGAAGTAAACAAGGCTGAGCAGAGAGAAAGCAGGAATCTGAATCCCTAGAAAAGGCTGACAGAATCCCTCCCAGAGTGTAAGCAAAACGTGGCAGGCATTGGAATATGGGTGTTGTTATTCTGGATTTCTTACTGCCTAAAAGCAATGCATGTTTAGAAATTCTTTAAGGAGTTTTCTATTTTTTTAAAATCTGTTTTATTTTTATTTTATACCATGACAGAGTCTCCAAAGAGGGAAATGTAGACCAGAAAGTCCATCTAAGTCTGGCTGGAGCATACAGCAGCTGCTGGGGAGGGCTGGCCCTACTGCCATCACCTAGTGCCATCAAGTCCCATCACCTGGGGAGCTTGGGCAGTATCTGGAACTGTACTCTGAAAGCAGATTTCTGCAGAACAGTGCCTAGAGCCTGCCCAGGCTCAGTGACTGAATGGGCCAGGCTGCAGATCATAGAGGACAGTGCACTGAGAGAGGAGTGCTGGCAGAAATGCAAGCCATTACTTGATGTAACAGAGTAGCAGTAGGAAAAAAGCTATAGTTAAACATCAGGAATTAGCAAATGAAATGAACAGAACACAAGCCAAACCCCCAGATGGGAAATCAGTCACCCAGTAGTACACAATATCCAATTAAAAGACATTTTAATTTACTGTCATAATCTCCCCAAGTTATACTTGATTTTAATTTGACCAAACACAATCACATGGATCTCTCCTCACTGAGATTATTAGCAATTATGACTTTAAGAGCATATTGGTTTAAATAAAATCAGTATTTGCCAATGTTTTCCAGTTGGAGGAACTGGCAGGTTCTGAGTGGCTGCTCCTTCACTTTCACAGCCTTGGCTGGCTTGAACAGGAGAGTGAAACTCCAGAAAGACAATGGTGATACCACAAGGCACTAAGGTAAACACCACTGCTGTTAGCACGCTCTCCAAATGCAACTGGAACCTGTATTGCCAGCTGGCAGGCAATGACATACACTTAGAATAACCCAAAAATGCCTTGGAACATCCCATACCACCACCCTGCCTGTATCTGGAAGCTGCCTGAGAAGAAAGAACTGCCTCTGTCCCAGTCCTCACCTGGGACTATGGATGCAGCATCCCTCTGCTCCCTTTGATGCCCACATCAATCCCTTCAAGGCAGCCCTTCAGCAGGAGCAGTGCAAAAGTGCAAAACAAATCTTTGCACCTTCCTAGCATGGCTGAATGTTCCTCAGATCTCTGACCCTGTCCTGTCACCTCTCAAAGTTATTTCCCTTCAGAATTTATTGCTGCTTCTTAGCTTTTTTCCAATTACAATATCACAGCAGAAAGTACCTACTTACCAGCCAATATTTTTAAGAGAGATACCCAAATCATCTCAGCCTATAAGCCCAGCCTAAGTGCTGAAATATCAGCAGCAGTGGAGTGTACACAAAGTAAAATTCATTCATGTAAAGAAAGCTCTGGCACCTTGGGCTGCTTTTGTTTCCACCACACTGAAGGGGGACAGTCCCCCCTCTCTCAGACAGAAAGTGACACATTCAGGATCTGCACTAAGTACCTGAAAGTCTTTCCCGAGTGTCCTGGCTGAAATGGGCTTCCCTGTGAGTAAAGCTGCTGGTTTCCTGCTGTGGATGCAGAGGCCATCATTTTTTTATCTGCTACAAGAGAAAAACAAATCACAGAAAAAGAATTAATTTAGGGGATGAGATAATGAAGGAAAAAATATTTAAAGACAATTGCAACACATGTTTTCTTCCCTTCTTCAAGCTTCATGAAGAAGCCCTGTGGAACACATCAGAATTGACACAAAATGACAATTCAGTGTGAAACCAGAGGCATAGTTGGTTTGTGTCTCCTCCACACTCTCCTCACAGGCTGTGCCTCGTTAATGCCATTGTCTGCATGGAACATTGTGCTGGTTGTGCCCTCTGGCCACACAGCCCAGACCTGCTGGAAGCTGCTCCTGACTGCACAGAGCACAGCTCTGGCCCAGGTGGGGAGTGAGGGGTGCCCAGGCACAGACTGGGGAGGGGAACAAAGCTTTTCTGAAGAAAGGTGGGAGGGGCTGCCCAGGTGATGGAGGGATGGCACAAGACACAAGCCTGGTCTGAAGAAGGTGTGATGCATGAGCAGCTCTGTGCCTCAGGTGAGGGCACATTTCTGGCACCAGGAAAAGTCCTGCAGCCCCACTGCTGCTACCACAGACTGTCTGCACTGAGGTGACAGCTGAGGGCCCCACCCTGCTGGGCTGAAGAACCCAAGGAACGGTGTCCAAGAGCTCTCCAGCTGCCAGTCTGCTTCCCAGGACAGCCCAAGGAGCAGCCACCTCCCTGGCAGCCTGGTGGCACTGCCTGCTCATGTGACAACCTGCACCACACCTGCACCACTTTGCTTCTGAGTGTCACAAGACCTGCACACCTGAGCAGTGGCAAGGCAAAGCACAGGTCTGTTGTGGAATCTGCTGTCCTCATGTGGCTTGGGGGAGCCATGAAATAGGATGGAAGCACCCCAGAGGGGTGGAAGACAAGTGAGTTCAGTGAATAAATTGCACAAAGAGATGCCATTAACTTTTACAGTCTACCCTTAATGTGGCAACTGGAGATCAATCTCTAATTGAATGAAACGAGGTTGGGTGAACAGCACCGTTTGGCCCCTCAATTTAATTTTCTGGTACTGGATTATTCCAAAGCTCAGGGAAATCTCACTACTACTTCTCTTAAAATAACTTACAGGTCTGCTACACCACCCTTTATTCACTTTCTCCATCTCCCCTCCAAGTTCAAAGCACCCTGCAACTCACTGATGGTTTTGCAATCATATGTTGCCATGTACTTGACAGGCCTAGAAATCAAGTCTGCCCCCTCATTTCCCCTTTGCTCTTTTCAGATTCCCACTCATTTCACAGGCTGCTCTCTCAGACAAAAGGCCCACTTAACTTACAAGTAACAGAAGTATTTCTTGTTTAAAATTTTTTTAGCTTTCCCTATCTTTTAGAGACCTCCTGAGCGTGACTCACCAAAGACCTCCAACACACACCAGCTCTTCTCTGTTATCTAAGTTGTTCCTAACAAGAACCTAAACTTGCCTCTCAAAAGAAAAAAATCACCTCAAATTCCCTCACAGGAGCCTTCCAGAGGGAGTGTGGATGCCACTGCTGCAAGCTGGCATTGCTTGTCCTTTGCAATGCAGAAATTTGTAGAAATTCCTCCCTGGCTACCTACAGCCCAGCACAGAAACCAAAGCTGGGCTGCAAAACTACACTCCCATATTTAAAAAAAAACAGGGAGAAATGGGGACAGGGTGTAGAGAAGGTTGTGCATATAGCAGGAGGAATTGAGAATGGGTTGGCATATCTCTTGAGAAGAAGGACAGATTAATTTGTCTTTTTCTGCAGTAATGGCATTCTTGCATGAGATGCCCCATTTTCTAAGGCCACCCTTTGCAGGAACACCAAACTCTCAGGGCTGCAAGAGACTGAGCCAAAATCCTGCGGGTGCTTTAGATATTTGAGAACAACTCACCAGAAAAATTGAGAGTGCCCCAAATGAACTGGAATTCCTCAAGTGGAGCAGAGTTGCCATGGCAGCTACCAAGGTCTGTGCCACAGGATGAGGCCAAGACAAAGGGAACAGCTAAACTAATAGCAAGCAGCTAATTCTCCTTCCTGAGTTACTCTGAATGCTCTTTAGCCTCTGAATCTGGCCCACATCTCTCCCAGCTGTATTCCTACCCAGGATTTTTCACACAATTCTCTGCTCTCACCTTTGGTACAGCACTGTCATTTTTTTCTGTGTGGTTTTTTTTCGTTGTTGTTGTTGTTGTGAATTTTACCTGTTTCTCTCTAAACTCTACCCCTGTACTGGTCAATGATGTCTCTTCCCCCAGTAGGACCAGTATTTCCAACATTTCTGCCTCTTAACTGAATCTTTCTCTAAGAACTGCATCATCCCGTGCTTCAGATCACTTAAATGAATCAGTGAAGCCAGGTTTCCTCTCCCAACTTTTGGGGTTTTAATGAAGTGTGGCCACCACATGCAATTACAGCAGCACTCTCCCTGTGTCAGCCCATGCTCCCACAGAATGAGATCAGGTATCAGGATAAGGAAAATGTCTGGCAGGCAGCACGCAGGCTTGTCAATATTGCTTTTGGACAGGGTACCTCATCCCTAACTGGGAACCATCCTTTATCATTCAGAGGAGACCTTGATCACAGCTCCCATGAGAAATTCAGAGAGGGAGAATGTCCCAAAAAAAAGCACAGCCTGTAAATTGATAAGAATGAAAAGAGAAATGGCATTTCCAAGAACGTAACCTCCCAGCTACCTCACAGCTTGTGACACCCTTAACTCTAACCCCTCCCCACAAACAGCTGAGAGCTGCCTGAAAAAGAGCCAGCAAGGCAGCCAAAAAGCAAGATGTTCTTGCTTGGAAAAACATATTCTGGTGTTTAGGGTTGGAGTCTTGCTACCTTCTAATGGACCTCTTTTACGGCCTCAGCTGTTGACTCCACTGTTTGAGTAAACAGAGAAGGATGAACAGGAACAGCAGAGAAGTCCAAGCAACAGGAGGACAGAATACCAAGTATATATTGCAGTTACAATGTCTTCTCCAATTGAAAAAGCCAATGCAGACATAGGAAACCAACAGCAAGGTCACCTTCCAACACCCCTGGAGTCAAACCCTGCGGGTCGTTTCCTCCCTGCACTGCATGACACTTGCACACTGATTTATTTAAAACAAATGTAAAAATTCCTCTTTTTCAGCGAGGACAGTTAAGAACAATAAACAATTAATGAGCTCTTCCACAAGCCACGGCATTAATGAGCCTGGTTTCCTACAGATATATTTCAGATGATCCCTTCAGCTGCCAGTCTTTGTGGTTTCTGTCTGTCAGGGCAACAGGCAGCACAGGCTGGGGCTGCTTTGAGACAGCTCCATCTGTCTGACAAACTGGCTGTTACCTCTTAAAACAGGGCTGGGAAATCCTTTGGTGAGGGCACCAGTAAGGACTCTGCCCTCACAGTAATTCCCAAGGAATATAAAACAATGTATTGTTTCTGAGACTCCTATCACTCTTAAAAAAAACTTGCTAAAATTTTAAAAAGTTGTGGGAAAAAGAGTATGGACTCCTCACAACCAGGTAACATGACTGGAGATGCCTCAACTGACTAGAGGACTTGTATATTGTTGGCAGCATATGACTCTGAAAACATTGATACAAAACTGCATTTTATAAAAAATTGCAGTCTATCTTAAGACTATATGGTCACTTTCTTGTCCCTTTTTATAGAAATATGTCCCTATTTAGAGAAAAAAATTTACATGTGCTGTTTAAGAAAGAAAATGAACACTTAGAAATGGAATGTTCTGCTCAGTATATTTAATATCTAGGAGCACTGCCTAAGGTGTCCCTGTGAAACGAAAAGAGAATCAAAACCAGGCAGCTCTGGTGCCACAAAAGCCATCCTTCCCTCTTTGAATTTACTCCATCATCATTAGGGGAAACAACAACTAATGACAAATGCTAGGAAATGTCCCAAAGACTGATGCTGCTTAGAAAATTCTCCACCATGCAGCAGTTTCTCTTCATTCTCTTGAAGCTGTGCTCTACACCATGTAACCAAGCTTAACACAGTATTATAAATTAAACATCAGGGACATCCACTTACAAGCAGTTATTCCAGCAAACATCTCAGCAAATCTAGGATCTCTCTCTTGGGAGAAGATAGCATCAGGCTTTTCCACAGACTTTCCACCCTCATGAACATTAGCTGGTATACTTGGAACAGGCACCTGTTGAGATACAGAGAGGAAGGTAATTCCCTCTACTGTATTGGACAAAAAGGAATTCAGGGACAGTCACAATGCACTTTCAGTTTTGCTGAAATCTGCTGTTGTTTTACATCTTAAATGATCAGAGGCACAAAAAGAAAAATCTGAGAAATTTCACCTGAGATAAGTCATAGGATGACAGCCCATCTCTTTGATGTACTTCGAGTTCTGCTTGCTGTTGCTGAAGTTGTCTGCAAGGGAGACAAAATGACTTTCTTACAAAAACCAATTAAGATAAAAAAAGGAATAGTCATGGTCTCCTATTTTACACTCCCAGTGAAACGTGTCTCAGATGATTTACTAGATCCTTTCCTGTGAGATCCATCTGTTTTTACAGCTTTCTTATTGAGAAAAACTGCACCACAAGAATGCAACAGGGCACAGGAAAAATTTGGCTGTGATAGCACAGAAGTGTAGGTGGGTAAGTAATGGAGGATGGAACACAATCTCTTCCTAAAGGATTTAAAAATTCACTATTCTTAATTCATTGTCTTCCTCATGTTAGTGATGAACACACCAGCCCCCCTCTCTGATTCTGCTGAAGGAAACAGTAAGCTTGCTCTCCAGGAAGATGCCTAATGACAGAGCACCTCAGCAGCTGGAAAGTTATCCAGATGTTCTGCACCTCTGATTAAGTCACTTTCTGTCACTTGGTCACAACAAGCAAGAAAACTTCTGGCCTGGAAGAAGTGAGAGCCTCACTCATCTTTGTGAGGCTCTTGGCTCACTTAGTAAAGAAGATATGAGCCCCCACAACTATGCTAGAGCTCAGAGATTAAGATAGGATTTGACTTACACTGACAAAATACTTGGATTTGATACATGTAAATGATCCTTGACAGTGCTCACAGTTTGTGTTTGTTTTTGGCTTCTTTCTGAAGGAAAAATCACCCAAAAACCAGGAATTACACACCATGTGTGTCTTTCCCCAGAGAGATGATACTTGGATAGGCAGGAATAGATGAGATTTTGTGAAACAGCAAGATCATGGATTCTGGAAAATTCTGGAAAATTCCAGTGTATTTTTAGCCACAGGCTTAAATTTTAGATTTTTCATCCAAATCTTCTTTTAAATTTTAAAATAGATTCAAATGCCAAGGGACTGAGAGACAAACTTGCAGTCAAAGTAAAATGACAAATTAGACACAAACTGGTGGAAATGTGAGGAATTACCCAAACAAGCTACTGAAGCAAGTAAAAGATTTTCCTCCCTTGAAGCTTTTCCAGGAGACACTTTGGTCAGTTTTTACGCTCCACAGCAAAAATCTGTGTCCTGCAGCAAACAGCAGGTCAGAGTAAGTGGCCAAAAGCCTTCTTCAAGCCTTACAGTGTGAGAACACATAATACAGGGAATAACTTTTGTCCTAGCAGTAACATGCAAAAAAAGGCAGTCCTCCAAGCCATTAGAGAGCCACAGATTTTCCCTATTATTTTAGCGAACAGAAAATTCCTAAAAATTACCTCTGGAATGCAAAGACATTCTCTGCTCACAAGCATAAAACGCAAACTTTTCCAACAGAACCACGGGAGGCAATTTAATCGTGGGGAATCTATGGGGAAGTTCTAAACACCACCCCGTGGACAATAAACACCCATTAAACCCCGTGGCTAACGTGAAAGCTAATTACACTGCTTCACTTGTTTTCATTACCACCGACCTGGTGTGTGTGTCAATAAACAGCACATTAGGTTCTCCTCTGTTCCTTATAAAGAATGTTTTCTTGATTCAGCTATATACATACAAATGAGCCAAACCAAACAGCACACTCACTCGTTATTTGTTTTGTAGGCACTTCTCTAACTTAGCGCTCCTTCGCCCCTCTCTATCTTTCATCTCTAATACTCATTAAGCTGCATACAATAGAAACACCACATTGTGCTAACAGCACTGAACTTTGGGAACAACCTCCCAAAATCCATTTCCTATAAAAACCAAATAGCTGCCTGTATCTTTACTGAACTCTGTGCAAGCTACGTTGCACTTAATTAAGACTGAAATGCAAAGCCAGGGTAGCATCTTCTGCTGTTGTTGGCTGCTACTGCATAAATGATTTAAATGGTGCTTGAAACCTGAAAGAAACTGCAGCAATTCATGGAGCAGCTGACCAAAAAGAGCTCAGTGCTGCTGCTGTGGCTGCTTCAGACCCTGCCATGTCACCAGCCCTTCTGACAGGCAACACAGGCAGATCCCTTCAGTCACCCAACTGCTGGACAGTAAAAATGGAACAGAACACAGGAGTATTACCAGTTTAGGCAAAACTCAAAGCTGCCCTCTAACTTTGAACCCAAAAATTGTCCTGGGTTTCACTTTCAGTTTCAGGGATTCAAGGAGTAAATTAACAATTTCTTGGCTCTACAGTTTACCCAACACAGCAAGCGAGGCATTGTCTGGGTCAGCAGTGGATTCTGTCTGTACTGACCCACAGGTTCAGAATGAAACTGAGAAAGCCCTTGGCTTGGACAAGAATGGTGCAGCAAATCTGAAGGCTTTGACAGTTACTTCAAATTTATTTCAGTAAATACATATGGAGGAAAAAGGAAGACAGTGTGGAAGTTCTGACATTTGAGAGGATGTTGAGCTCTCTCTGTGACAACTGAAGTCACTGCTTCCCTTTCCAGGCATCAGAGTAAACAAAAAATGATTTGAACTTTAAAATTAACAGGCTCTTTGGTGGGAGAGAAACAACAATCCTGCATCCCTACCAAGCTATTTTTATGTAATACAGGCACACGTGTTTCCTGTGTCTGGTTTGGACAAAAGCAGAGCAGCAAAAGCCTTGGGGCTGTGGTTGTAAAATCCTCTTTCAGAAATTCTCAGTATTTCCCTCTTTTAGCCTAGAGCTTCAACTCCCCCCTGCAAAAGGGTCTGTCCAACACCAGTATCAGACAGACCACAGACAACACCAGAGCACAAGAAAGTCTTTACCACCACAACCACCAACTGGAATTCTACCAGGAGAGTTGATCTCTTTAGTATTTTGGTCCACAGAACCCAGAGCAGAAAGCATCTCTCTCACAGGCTGATTCATCAGCAGGCTGCTTCCAGCAGTGACCTGGGCCAGCTCACTCCAACACAACAAGTCTCGAGACCCAGGACAACCACAGGACTCATGAACTCACAGAGTGCAGCACGGGATTTGTGGCTTCCAAAAATGAAACACCAGATATTCCACACAGGCCAGAAAAATGCATCTCTTCTTTATTCTGATGTATATATCTATCAATACATATACATGTAAGACTTTTATATAGCCTGTCACCACAACAGTATTTTATTCAAACACTGCTGTATCTCTATAATAAACAAATACTGATAACCATTATTTTTTCTCTTTGGAAATCAAACAGTCCCAACTACACAGGAAGACGTGGTCAAACAGGGGACTCTTCTTTTCAGCCCAACACAGCACAAATGTGAAATGTTAAATGCTTCATTTCTCCAGGAAGTTTCTCTTGGATGACTACACCCAAGTGAAACTGAGAGAAGTTTCTTTTTTTTTTTTTTTTTTTTTTTTTCCAAAAAATAAGTGAAAATTT